>JAQFZT010000128.1:0-38698 GCA_034696325.1 Camisiidae sp. | reverse complement strand
TAAAGCAAGTAAACGGTGAAAAACACTCAAAACCTGTACTCAAAAGAGTTTATGCACTGAAACTCTGTGTGAAAACTGAAAGATTTGAAACTGTTTGTTATAAAGGAGACAAAAAGTTTGAGAGTTTTATGAAAGGATCTCACATTTTGATACTAATCTTTGGATAGGAATTGAAGGCTATCCTTGGTTTTTGAAATTAATCCTATTTTTTAATTCTCTGGAGAGAAGTAACCAGTTGTTAGCCTTAACTAAATGACTGGAGTGGACAACAAATAGAATTAGCAAAAGCTGATGCATCTGTGTTTGTGCACAAACCTGATTGCCATATCTCACATACTTCACAAATAAATAAGAATTCATTGGAAACATAAACTCAGATTTAGATTTCACAGTAAATATTTTAGTTAAAAGAGATTTGATTTATATTTAAATGGAAAAGTATAACGTGTTGACACGTTCGTACTCGTCTCTGAACATTAATCAAATGAAAGATAATTTCATCAAACTTTCTCGCTTTTCAATTGTTTATTTTTGGAAGCAGTCAAACATTTCTTCTTTGGTTTAAATATTAACCACAATTTCTATAATATTGATGGATATGTATATCAAAGAAATAATGATTGAAAAATTAAATTCTCCTAAAGTTGTGATATGTTGTGAATTATGTAACTATCAATCAAATCGAAAAAGTAATTTTGATCGTCATATGAAATCAATGCACGAAGAGTGTCAACATGTATGTACTCTTACTCTTCGGTTTGAATACCATAATTACATTTAAACCTATATATTCTGAATACTTGATTAGATTTTAAATCATGAAATAGTTTTTATTTCATTTGATTTTAGTTTTATCTAATCAATGAGTTCGATAACTTATATAAGTTTGATTGCAATTATTTTCTCGACTTCAATGATTATAAAGTATAATTTTTCCCATAAAGCCGTTTCAATGCTGTGGAACAGCATTCATAAACAAAGCTTCACTCAAAAGTCATTGTAGAGAAAATCATAAGAATGGTTATCAATGCGATCAATGCAATAAACTCTTTCCGAGGTATTCACCATAACATGTAAACTTTAAATACATATTACATGATTTGTATGATTCATATTTTCATAGTTTAATATTTGAAGCATGACTTTATTAGTTAATTATATATAACTTTTTTTATCTGATTTTATCAATTAGATTATTAAAAATAACAATTTTCTCCATTAAGTAATTGACACAATGAGTTAGTAGTGCTTTGAATTGAAAACATCTAATTTATGTATAGGAAAGCATTGTTAAAACGACACCAAACTGTTCACAATGGAATCAAAGAGTTTTCTTGTCCAAAGTGTACGTATGAAACTAGTCATAAAAGTAATTTAGAGCGTCACTGTTCACGAGTACATAATCTTCATATCGGAAATTCCAAACCAAAGAAAAAAGTCTGTTTTGAAACTTTGAAAAGTGGAAGCAAACAGTCTTCTCAAAGTTCGAGTAACAACAGCTTCAGCGAAACCGATGAATTCAGTTCATCGCAAGAGATGGTGTCATCGCAGGAAAGCTTGTATCGAAAATTTGAACCCATTTCTATCGAAGATAAAAGATCAGACCATTCTTCTGTTGAACTAAATAATCAAACCGAATCAGTACATAAAACACAACTCTTAACAAATCAAAACCTTATTAGATCTGAGAGTATGGAAGACTTCAGTTCAAAAGATGAAGAATTAAAAACTGTTAATAAGAGACTTCGCCTTTGTTTGCGTCCCTATAAATGCCTCATATGTTGGCTACTCTTTGAATCACAACTTGAATATTTTGAACACCAAATATTCTCAGACCATACCATTGAAGAAAATTCGGATGAATTGGAAGTGATTCGCGCGGCCGCTGTTTTAACACAACTCAGAAGATCTTCCAATCAATCCTTATATAAATTTTAAATTTTCTATTAGTATTTATGCTTTTGTTTGTAAAAGTTTATTTCATTGAAGTTTCGTGCATAACATTAATTGTTTTGAAACATTATTTTACGGTTTTTAATAATTTGAAGTGTAATTTATTAAAAAATTTGTTTGAAAACAATTTATTTGTATTGAAAAAATAATAAATTAGTTTCAAAAACTCTATATAATTGAAATCTTTAAATGTCTGTGTGTTTGTCCGTCTCTTTAAACTCTACTTTAAACTCAACCTTTAACCTTAAACTTGTGTTCATCACAGAAGTAAGAGTGGTGCCATTCGGTGGACTTGCTGTGTCTTGAAGGTATTTTTATCATTCAAAAGTGGATATAGTTTTGTGTAATCCTTTGAGTGCATAACTCGCGTTTCCTCTATTATAAACAAGTCTAATCTCATGCTAACAGCTATTTTCAAAGGAATTTCAATTTTTCAGTGAGCTCTAGCGCTTCAAACACGAGCCACTAGTTTCAGATGATAGATAATTAAGAAAAATATGCGTTAGAAAAATATAGTTTGATATCCTTTAAAGATATGTACAGAGTTTTGGATTGATATTACAGATTATACATGTGCAATTTCAATATCCTTATTAAACTTCAATTCAGAAGTTACAAAATTCTATCATTTTAGAAATTATTTAAAACAATATCTAAATTACTCTTTACAATATAGAATTTGATATACAGTTACTGTCTGAGAACGAGTAAAGCTAAACGTATAAAGCCATGAAATTAGTAAATTTTAAATTATTTTGAATTAAATTATAAGAAAAACTCTCCAACATGTTTGGCTTTACTAATTCTCATCTTTCTTATCAAATAAAACATTTTCTTATCGAACTCAATAAAAGATTTAATCAAATACTAATGAATTTTAACTTTTACTGTATGTTCACTAAAAGTTAATCCTTATTGAATTCATTGTTCTTAAATAGACATTATCTTAATATTGAAGTGATTTAGACTGGGTTAGAGGTTAAGAGTTTGATCCTTGCATTTAAGCAATCTTTTCAAATAAATTTTCTGTAGTTTGTAGCAAATGAGTTGATAATGAACTAATTTATTTGATGATAAGATACTAATTGATCAGAACACTAATGAGAAATTTTTCATTTGATAAGAAAGAGATATCAAATTATTCTAATAACCTATAGAGCACTATTGGAACACTAATATGAAATTTTCTGTACTTTAGAAGAAATCTCTTGTGCAAAATAAAGTTTAAACTTTTTAAAAGCGTGTTAAAGACACACTTTTCGTATATCCTTAAAGATATGAAAAATACCTGTAAGTTTATTGTTTGTTAACAAATACATTAAACTTTTAAGAGACTTTTTTGCACAGCTTTGGTTTATAACCTGTAAAATTTATTTTGCACAAGAGCTTACTTTGAATAATGCAAAATCATGAAAAATCCAAACTCTATAACTTTTATGTGGTATTCCTCTGAAAAATCATAGCACTCCACCCCCGCCACTCCACTCCACAACTTTGACACCCACATCAGTGCCGTACACAGGATTTTTAGTCCTTCATTTACCAAATATATGAAGACATTCATAAAAAGCATTTCTCAATTTCTGCTCATGTCTACACATAAATATCTGAAAATCTCTGGGGGCACGTGTCCCTTAGGCCCTATCCTGGGTACGGCACTGACCCACATCCACCAAATCGTGCCATCAAACCCAATAAATGAGACTTGTGAGCATACATGTAATAAAGCTTATTTTTCTTGCACTGCCTGTGCAGTAGATGGTGTGCTAAAGTGCATAATTCATACTTGCCTCAGGTCTCAGAGTCACAAATTTTCACGACTCAGAATAGAAGGCTATCATAGCGTTTAATGAGCTGTAAATTTTCATTCAACTTAATATTCTTTAAACCTAAAAAGAGAGAGTTGATTGAGTAGAAAAGTAGAAAATAATTGTGTCCTCAAACCAAAAATAAGTTTCAATGAAATATAATTAGTTTAAGTCTTGAATAAGAATATTCAAAATGTTTATCAATTTTAATTGGAAACACTCTTAATCTCACCACAAAATTTTAAATATAACTTTAATTTTACAATAATTTTTTGGTTTATTTAAATCCGTTTTAAACTTCTTTAAAGTTGTTTCAATTCAAAAGCCATGTGTTAGACAAATATGTGATTAAATAAATAAATAATTTTCAAACATTTATTTTTATAAATGATTGATCTTTTTAATAATTGAGTTTATGATTTCAATGGCAGTCCAATTTTTTACTCTCAATCAGTGCCGTAACCAGGATTTTTTGGCTGGGGGTCCACATATAAAGACATAAAATTTCCATAAGAATTTCCATAAGAATTTCCATAAGAATTTCCATAAGAATTTCCATAGGAATTTCCATAAGATGATCATTATATTTCAAATGTTCACAGACCTACACTTAGATGCCTAAAAATGTGTGGGCCCCTATGGTAGTGTTACGGCACTGCTCTCAGTCATGAGTTTTTTAAAAGCACATACGCTTTTAATTGCCGAGGATTAAATACAAGCTGTCGATTGTACAGTTACTCCAGGAAAGATATGCAGAGGTCCCGGATAATCCAGTGATAAACTTAGATCAAACATTGAGGCAAACTTACAAATGTTAATGAGTAATAACATTCAATAGTAGTAATGAGTATTAGCATTGAGTAGTGGTTATGAGTTGTCAAACCCTTATGAATCCGCATCACTTCTTGAGTGATGGATACATCTCTTTCCTGGAGTAGCTGTAGAGTAACTACATTTTAGAGAACTCTTTAGATACAGAACATTGTGATTCAATTAATTGTAGTAAATAGTATTTAGAGTAATAAAACAGGCTTTAGTTATTTTGATTTTGGACATTTTGAAGTGTAACCGAATTGATAGCTTTATTGGATTCAATAGTTTAGAGATGTAACAGTTTAGAGTTACTAAAAAAGTTAGAGAATATAATATTTTACCTTTTAGTTGATGGAATTCCACGAGAATCTGTTATCCATCATTAGAAGACTCGACTAAAAAATGTTTTATGATATTAAAAAGAGTTGTTATTTTACACTCTTTGCATGACAGTCAACAATCCAATAATAGAAGTCCTCCCAACTGAACTTAAGTTATCAGTTGTTAAAGGCGTAAATAGAAATTTAATGATTTGGATAATGAATTATTCTAAAGAGAGAATACTTGTTGATACTTTCGCACAGATAGTTTTCATTCTATACTATGTTACTATTGATTTGAGACCTCTTCAACCAAATACAATGTGACAGTTGCCTAATCTTAACGCTATTTGTGATGAACAATTCTTTAAGTACAGGCATTCTTTTTATTAATGTAACCATGAGATGAAGTTAATCTCTTATTATTAAGTCTTGAGCTGCAATGACTCAACATAGAGTAACATTGAGCCCAACTTAAAGAGAAGGTAATCTTTCGTGTTTGAATTACAAAAGCAGCTTTAATTTCCCTGAGGATGTGTAACAAGAAGTAACTGAGAAGTAGGGCTAGAAAATAATATAACTTCTTTAACTTTTAGATTCGTATTCTTTTTTGCGTTCATTTTTCTTGTCTGCTTTGCATTTTATTATGATTTTTTATATAGTGACATGTTTTTCTCCTTATATACTGGTTATGCTTAACTTAACGCTACCTCAATCACTGATACATTCTTTTTATGATGTGTCAATGTGACAATACTGTTTAACGGCTAATATCGCGAACCTCACATACAAAATTGTCTTGTAAAGCTCGACAATCCATCTTACGAACTATCGTTTATGCTTCAATAGACTCAATGTAAAAATTCATTTTCTTTATACATTTTTCTAAATATTCCAATACTTTCCGCTTACACTATTTCCAAATTAATCGATACAAACTTTTTTAGCTCCAAAGGAATTTTTATGTTATTATTTAAAGTTACTCTCCGTAATAAATATTTAATTAATTCAATTAACAATCTGATCATTGTTTGAACATTAATAAATTAACGAGTTTTTCAGTTCCAGCATAACTTCCAATTATGAATGGGTTCTCAAAGCTTTTCAATTTAGTTTTTCTAATTAATATTCAATTCATAATATACTTAAACAACGGTTCGATTACTATTCTAGTGAAAAATATATTTAATCAGATAATTTAGTGAACAAGTCAATCAAAATGAAAACGAGTAATAGTATTGAGCAGTGAACATAAGTTGTCAAATCCGTATAAATTCGCGTCATTTGCGGAAAGATAAATATATAAAATATACATGACTTTAAGTGGCTCGTTGTACGCATAAATCTGAATAAAGTATGATTAAACAGGAATTTTCTTCTAACTGTATTTATATAATCTGATTATTTAATTTGATCTCCAATCACTCAAGTGTTTTTTACTTAAAATAACATGAGTAATTTTGATAAGCATTTTAATATGCAATAACTTGAGCTCATAAAACACAAGTTTTATGAATTTGAACAATATATGTGATTCTGTTATGTATTTAGCAAAGAGTTTAATTGTTATTAATAGTTTTGACACATATTTGGTAAAAAGTGATGCCAGTTCTGACACATAAATTATGAAAGAAGACATGCGAATATAACTTATGTAAGGGTATTAACTTTGCCTATTATACTCATTGAGGTATTAAGTGTCAAACACGACACTGCCCTCACTTAAACTGTTTATACCATATTTTGATAAAACTTTATACTCTTTCATATTCTTTAACAGTGGTGTTTCATATTTTGCTACATTAACTTTTGAATAGAAATCATTGGTATGAAAACATCGTTACAAAAGAGTAGAAAAAATTGCGAAAACTAAAAAAATGAAAGATTCAGTAATGCATTGGTGTAAAAGAGAAAAGTTTTTGTACTTCTTTTGTCATCTATCTTGTGATGCGTTATTATATTTAAACGCCGTGAGGGTTACATTAGTTGCGATTATTTGAAAACTTTCTTGAAACAAAAGAGTGACTTATTTAAAAAAAGAACAAATATTGCCCTTAAACCACAAAATATCTAGAAATATATAATGTAATAGTGTATACATTATAACCCGATACAAATATAACACAAGTTACTCAGAACAACGCCCTGAAAGCTTCAGTTATTTGTCTTTTGTTCTTTGCTTTTTCTCTTTGGAAACAATACTTTTATGGCGCTTTGAGGGTGTTTTTTGTTTAAGGCTTTTTGACAGATGCTTAGCTATAAAATCGATTTGCAAACTGTATAAAAATGTAAAATTTTTTCAAAAAAATCAAACGAAAACAAAGTGACACACCATCTGACTTATAATGTTCTCGCAAGAAAAAGATTTTTAAAATGTCAATTTTTCTATTTTATATGTTATCAAAGTTATCGGATGTCATCAAATCTAACATTAATCACATCCATTGCTGTGTATTTTTTTACTATACGTAATATCGTATACATATTTGCTCGACCTTTAAAGCTATGCTAACTTAGATTTTATTTGAAAAATTGAACAAATTTTGACGATTTTTTCAAACCTTTCATCAAATAAGATAGCGTTCAATTTAATGATGTCCTGTTATTGCCGAAAATGTTGAGCATTTTGATATACTGTATAATTACAGTAATACAGAAGCAGTGCTTACCTGTAGAATATGACATTCAATATTAAATTATATGACATTAAAAGAGGACTTATACTACTGATCCTGAAGGCAATCTTTAATTTGCATTTGAACTATTGAGCTTATTTACAATTAAAAGAATATAATTGACTTACATTATTATTTAAAATTCTTAAAGTATTACTTTGCAACGTTATTTCGAAGAGTTTCGAGTATTGCTTTTGGGAAGAACTCAGGGGTAAAATTGTAGACAGGTCAGACTCGAACTCACACCCACTTAACGAACTGTGCGACTTATGACTCAATTAATAATGAGTGCCTGAGCTATTCCTTCTAGCATTTTTGCAGCAATTTTTTTATGCATTTTTTGCAAAGTCAATCCCAAGACCTTTAAAAACCAATATTAATTCAAATTAAAGCGATATCTATTAAAACTCAAAATCGATTTCTTTGAAATGAAAGAAATCGTTTCTAAGCAAAAGGTGGAACATGTACAGACAAGAAATAAATTCCATGTCCTATCTCTTATAGTCTAATCGATAGTGACTATAGAATTTGAAGCATGGAATTTGTTTCTTGTCTGTACTCATATATAATTATAAAATTTACCCTATAACCAGCTTTAAGAATACAAAGCTGAAGATTTTATTAAAATTTCATAAACACAATACACATTAAAATATTTTTGTTTAATATTGAAAACAAAAAATAATCTATTTATGCTCTGATCTATGAAGATGATGCACTTTATCAGCCCTCAAGCTTCCCACAAACCTCAGATCTTAAAGCTCTTATTCTCCACTTCAAAATGCATAATCTCGAAGCACAGCTTCAATTATTCATAACTTTAGTCATAATATTATCCCTTTTTCGATTCAATAAATACTAAGAGTTATATAAATTCAATGGAATCACAAGAGCATTATTAATTCAATGACTATTTAATCTTCAAACCTGTGATTGGAATCAAGAATTTTTTGATTAAATTATTAAATGTATCGCTTTATTTGACTCTTAACTGCATTCAAACTGATGAGAAGGACATTAAAGCAGGATTCGAGACATTGAGTTCGAGATTTTGAATTTGAAAGTGAAATACAATTTGAGTACAAATTCATTTATAGCTTTTCCTCATTCTTATTCATGAGATGAAAGTATTGCAAAAATCTCCCAAAAAATAATTATGCATTACTCGCACAAAAGCAGTGTAATAACTTATTTTGCATATTCATTAAAACTCTCTCAACTCAAACCATACAATAATTTCAATTTTAATTTCGAGGCATTTTCTTTTGATGACTCTTCAATATCGCATTTCCAGATGGAATGTGAAAATACTATTTTCTAAATTTACTACAAAACAAATTCTAAGTATGTTTTTATATGACGTTTCCATTTATTTCTCAATGAGTTTCATTTTCTGTAGATTTCAAATGAAAGCGCACTCAAAAAATACCACAAAATATATTAATTACTTCTTTCAATGAAATCAGTCCTCAAGAAGCTCTCATATGAAACATGATATTCATTAACGTCCGTTCATATGATATGTTAGAGCCCGAAAAAATAAGACTCGATTCTTTGGATGAGATATTTTTGATAAGAATTTTAATAAGAATTATTAAACTAAGAAAATCTGAAGTGTGAGTTTGGACACCCGTCAAAAGTAATTTAAATGAGTTGTGCAATGCATAGAGTACTGAACCTTCCCTTTAAGTGTGATGTACTGAACGTGAATAGAAGAAGAAGCCTTTGAAGAAGCCTTTGTCTCCTTTTATAACCAAAGAAATCTATCCATTGAGACCCATAATAAATAAAGAACTGGCAATAAGTTATATGATTTAATATTATTCAAGTGAGTGATAAATCGCTTAAATAATGTCTTATTGAGTTAGTGAACAAACACTTCTACAGTATTAACAATTTTATTTAACCGACAGCTGAAATCTACCACTTTTTCGAAAAGGATATCAATTCCTTATAGAACTATTGAATAGAATTATCATTTGTTTCGATAGCAATTTTACGTGAGGCAGTTCTACTAGAGTTTCATTTTAACTTAAGAACCAAATTCATAATTCGGATTCAATTTGGGAAACGATAAAAGACTTTAGGATCGCTTCATAGAAATGTGGTCCAGGACTCTCAAACCATACCAAGTCATTCATCCATTAAATGCATTGAAATCCATTATCAAATTTATAGTCTAACCACAGAAAGGGAAGGTCGATGTACTCCTTCTGTGATTGGACTATAAATTTTCTACTAGAGATCTAAGCATTCAATGGATGAACATTTTATGTGAATCATTACTTTTTATGGTTTCATTATTTCACATTTCTATTTAGTTCTAGATTAATGTCATGAAAATTTTAATTCTGTAACAAAACTAAAAGTCTGAATAAAAATTTTGAAATAATAATTCAAAACAGCCAAGATTTTGATCAAATATCGGAATTTGTATTTTATATAAGAGAGGCGTATTGAGAAAAAGTACTTCAAAGCGAGACGCAGGGTGACCACCTCTCCCGGAACGTCCGGAGAATCCCGGGATCGGGAGTCGAACTCCCGGAGAGATTTTACTGATTTTTTACTTTTACATAGACTCTCCCGGAATATAAATTGAGTTTTCTTATTCCACCCTTTGCAACAGGGTCTCCCGGAATGGCCTCTTTTGAGGTGGTCACCCTGGTGAAACGCTTACTTGATTCGAATCCTCAACTTCTTATTCAATGTTTAGCTAAACAATTTTTTCAGTTCTGATTTTTATTCGAATAAAATTCACCATTAGTTCGTAAAACGTGTATTCCAATTAGTGTTGCAAAGGATCAAATTTAGTCAATTTTTCGTAATACAGGTTTATTTTATTGAGTGAATGCATACAGTTTCGTGCTTTACAGATATCGACGCAAACTTGCAGTTTCTTTGAATATTTTTCATATAATGATAATAATTGTTTTGATAGGAAGGCTAAACATAAATGACAAGCATTTATACAAAACCTACATTCGCTCAATAAAATAAAATCGGAATAACTCAGTGCAAAAATTGTTATCAATTGAATATAATACTAGATTATTAGACAACAATTTAACAGAATTTGATATTTAAGAGTTAAATAATAGTGAATATAAGATAATCTATTTAGAGAAACTAATGTTTTCGGTGATACAGTAACACTCAATTTTAACGTTTTGCAGTATCTTTATATTTAATGCTCTGGAAAAATTTAGTAAATTTAACAAGGCTAATTCCAGTTAAGAGTAATTCATTAGTGTAAACAAGGATGAATTGAGTGTTAGGGTAGGAAAAAAGGTTTTTAGACATTTTCAATTTAGACATTTCGAAGTGTAGCTAATTCTAGAGATTGAGTCCAGATAGGAATCTGTACTGAATATAAGAGGAACCAAGAATTTTTAGCATAAATTAAGAATAAAATGCGTTAAATTCAAGAGAAAAACTACAATAGACATGTAATTTTGTTTTTTTCATGATTTATTGAATTGAATATTATTTGGTGAAAAACAGTTGCTTTCATGTTAATTATTTATTATCATTTGATTATATATTTAGTTTTAGACAGAACTTTAAGTTTAAAATTCATTGTTTTTTGGGGGTAATAACACTTTTTTGTAGTTTTTGAGCTAATTTATTACTTTGATGGTAGAGTTTTATCACTTTCATTCTACAGCATAAATAACATAAAAATGTGTGTTGAGAGTATTGTATCCCAATTCACACTTAATAACGTTTTCCGCGTGCAGTATTGTGTAACACTTCATACTTTAAAGTGCAGACAAACGTTTAATACTGTTCATCAACTATGCATATAACACATGAATTTTATTCAAAACTTGTCATATAACTTGCTTACGTGAAAAACATATTTGAAAATTTCAAAAGTTATGTTATAAGAATTTTTTATGAAGCAAAAGATCTGTTTATCAAATGTTAAGCTTTAATTCCATTCCAAAGAAAGCAGAACTTCCGGCTTTTAAGTACCAAAGTTTGCACAAATTAATGAATGAAGAGCTCAACTAGAAGTTTGAAATTTGATATAAATGTTAATTTGCAAATTTCAAGGATTGTATTCGATAATCACTTTCATAATTAATTGACTTAAATGTTTCGTCAATACAAAGGGCATGTTTTCTTTAAAATAATACTGTTTATATCGTTCAAACCGATTAATCCTTGCGTAACTCCGCACGCAATCATCTCTTAAATGACTTCGTTAAATGATAATGAGTTTTGTGAGTATTTAATTTGCATTATTCATGAAAACCATCAAATTCGATAACTTTCAAATTATTGATTTTTCGTCATTAAACACATCAAAATAATTCAATTTTTACTTATGAATAAAAAATTCAGAATTAAAGTTTGAAAAAATTCATTACAAACTCTTTGAAAATATGAAAAATGAAGTGATTTTAATATTTTAATCCTAAATTTGTAAAGAAAATGTTATTCGTAATGAAAATGTGTTTCTCTTTTAAGTTGGAAAATATTCTTATTCTGGAAATTATTTGATTTACAGAAGACTTTGTTGAAGAAATAATGTTTAATTCCATTTATTTGATTGAAAGTTTAATAGTATGACTTTCTTATACTCATAGCTTAAGGAAGAAGATATTGATTAAGAATTGAATTGTTGAAAAGTGAACGAATACTATCTGATTATTACTTTCGCATAAACTTATGTCGCTATAAAACCCAATTTGAGAGCATTATAAGACTAGTAAAACTTGTATACCTTTCAGTATTGTAGAGGAAAAATAAATCTAATCAATACCTTTCCTCAATACTCGAGAAGAACTTACAATTCAATTTTCACTGATCACAAATACTCCTTCGAGATTGCAATTTGAATTTCGAACTCGTTATTTGTGATCATAAATTTTCATGTGAACTCTCATTGTCATTACAGAGCACACCTTTTCCAATGGCTATATCAGATCGTAAGCATTTTATTTTCTATCGATTTCTTCAATCGGTATTTTCTAAATTTGGTAGCAGTAGATGTTATTCACCTGATAACATAAGCACAATAGCTAGTAGTTTATTAATTATATTCACTTCAAGTTTCTTCAAATAATTTTTAATGAATTCTTTTACAAACGATAAATTATAGAAAAGACTAAAAATTCAATGGCCTTTGACTTTAAGCAGACAACAGGAATTATTGCGAAATTATTAAAAATATTATAAAATTATTTGCTAGAGTTTTGAATAAATTTTGATTTATTATTATTTTTTTTGAGTAATGGCTTAAAATCTGCGAATTACTAAAGTATTTCTTCAATTTCTTATTATAACTTATTCTGGAAAAAAGACAAGTTTTAAATTAATGTTCCGTTAAATAAATGTCTGAATGAATAAGATAGTTGTGAAATATAAATCGCTTGATACTAGAAAATAATTGTTAGAATATACTGAGCGGATTTCACTAAATTCTCACTATTTAGTTGGACACAAATATGAAATTTTTATTTTGCAAAGACTAAGCTTATAATTATAATAGAACTGATTTATATGTTTTTGTGTCTATAACAATATAAGGAACAGATTTTATTCAGGCGTTGAAAAAAGATTTTCTTCATTTCTCTGAAGTTCAAAACATTCACAATTGATTTGTCATCGGTTTTTATATATATTAAAAATCATATTTTGATTCTAAAAAAATTCAAGTAATAAAAAGAAGAGAAAGAATAATAAATATAAAATAAAATAGAGAAACTCATAAAAAGTATATGAAGCGAAGGTATTAAAAAATGGTCACACATTGAATAAATATTTTTGATGAATTCGTGGACTGTGTCTGCGCCCCACTGGGACACGACAAACGAAAAGAATAGTTGATTTAAAATCAAGAATTCAAACTGTGTTCTCTTGGATTTTGTGGTGCGCTTTGCACAACATTTTTGTCTATTGAATTGTAAAATTGACCGACACTTCAAGTGAGAACTTTATATTTGACTTGTGAAGAAGAAGTGTTGCAAAAGTCTTTAAAACCTATTTCAAAAAACGAAACCATCATTTTATGGGTTGAGTGGGAAAACAATTTCTAGAATTTATAGTGTTTACCATTTTCTGTTCAAATAATAGCACGGCTGACACATACCGATCACTGTTTTATGTGAACTCATCACTTTGTGTGTAATCAAAATCGATTTCAAACTTTTAGCGCATTCAAGATCTTTAATGCGACAAAACATCAGAACTCACATCACTTAACTTGTGTTGCATTCATATGGAAACAAAAATCTTAATGATTGTATTCAATGCGATCAAAGCATAGCTCTCATAATACTCTTCAGTTTAATGTTTGCTTTTAATGTAATCAAACCTTTGAGTTTTGCTCAAAATATTTAACAGTCACACCGTTTCTTTACAATTTAATTTCAAATAAATTACAAGTTTATTAAACTTTATTGATTTACAGTTTCATGGGTTCGACGAGACAAATGAAATGACCCTCGAATTAATCGAAATGAAGTTTTCTAGGTATCGATTGGACTCAATTCAGCTAAACTACAAAATAACTTGAAGTTTAATCAAATTGATTAAGAAAACGAAATCAAACAATCGTGACGATTGTTATAAGAAAATTGAGGATTTTGAGGATCGTCGTAAAAATAAATAAACTTCTGTACTCAAGTACTCAATTTTTCTGTCTCAATAGATTTAATGCTTACAATTTTTCAAATTTGGTTAAATTATGTTAAAAGTTTTGTTTTAGACTCAAAATAATTTTGAAAAATAATAATTTAATTGCAAGTTTGCAAAAATATCCTCAAATGAATTGGAAATTTAAACTCATGAGAGACTATTGCAGCAATAGAGGGCTCATTTAATATCATAATAAAAACTTGGATGACTTTTGTGCTCTTTTATTATTATTATTATTATTATTATTCGATGAGATTAGGATTTTTACTCTATTGAAAGTCAAGTTGAACTGCTCATGGATTTAGCATTATTTGTTGGCTATGAGGAAGTCAAGGTATACAGTATTCCCCAACTGCTGAATTTGCTCTTTTTATTGAGACGAATTGTTGTGAGAAATTCTTGTAATGGTTCGTTAGAGAATCTCATTTGTTTTCATTCGTGCGCTCGCTATTAGAATGGTTGCGAACATTTAGAAATCAAGCAAAAAGTTTGTTGAGTAGCTCTAACTGATGGCAAATTCTGATTCGATTGGGAATCTTTGGTCTTCTACCAAATTAGCCCAATCTAATTGTCCTTTTAATTCCTTCATTATTTTTAAAATTCATTTTCAAATATCATTATATGGTTTAAATCAATTAAATTTTATAAATAACTTTCCACTCATTTCTTAAGTTTCCTAAAAAAAGATTAGCAGTTATATCATGAGGAATGGGATGTGTCTCTCAAGAATGGGTATCACAACAACTCTACTTTTAGTTGTAAAAGAAAAATCATATTAAATATTTATTTTTATGGCAAAGTGTTTTCTCGCGAATATATTTGTAGGTATTGTAGCATTAAAAAAGAGTTGACTAACTTTTTCCATTTTCTTTGTTACCGAAAACTTCATTTGTGACAAAAAAAACCTCTCAAGTCTTTTCGCTAATTTAAATCATTAAACAATAAAAAGTTCTGAAAGTACAATAGAAATATTATTTTTCTATAAAAATTTAGTCCTATTCGACACAATTAGATATTTTTTATTAATTCAGATTAATATTGCACACAACGGAAAACAATATATTTCATTGAATATAATTTTTAATTTTACATTAATTTATTACTCTTGAGGCAATTATTTTGTTTTAGCCTTGAATATTAGTCTTATTCAATTAAATTTACTTAAAATTTTTAGATCTGATTGCATGCCAACACAAAAAATATTAAGTTAGAATTGGGATAATTCTATTAATATTATGTGATAGGATGCTGAGGAAGCATTTTATTTTACATGTGTACAGAGCTGCCACCTGTCTAGATTTCGCCTGGACTGTCCAGATTTCAGCTATCATGTCCACTTTTAGTATAAGGGTCCCCCTTTGCTATTTACAAGTTTTGATGAAAATCTGAAAAATTATACCTTGGTCCCCCCTTTAAGTTTTATTTTTGTCCAGATTACTTCATCAAAGGTAGCAGCCCTGCATATGTAGGACTTACCAAAATGTAATGTTAGCCTTTTTACAAAAAAAGCATAATGAGCTCAATTCGTATCAACATATAAATCCTATGCAGAATAAATTGTCTCCGGAGCTAATTTCATATTAGTATTTCTCAAAGAAATGTAAGATTTTTTCTAATTCTCAGCTTTTATCGTAACTGTAACTATACAATTGTCTGGTATAATACTTAAGGTTTAATAAATAAGTATTTTTTAAGAGCTAAAAAGTGCATTTCAACGTAAATTTGCAAGAGTAGCCTTAGCTCTAAAATAAATTTTTAAAAATGTGTTGTCTGTTGTTGAAAAAAGTAACTGCAATTTTGCTCTTAACATATAGACTTACCTGTACTTTAAGTTTAACATAAGAAACGTTAAAGTATTTTTCAATGCTAAATAGCCTTAAGTCATCGCAAAATGATATCACAGTTAACATATTTTTAGAAATTTATTTTAAAGCTAAGGATACTTTTGCAAATCAGATACTGAGTATTGAGACGTTTTTATGAGTTAATATTTTATCTTTTATGATAAAAGACAGAAAAGTTTAAAAACAAGTTTAAGGTTAAAAAAAACTTATAGAAAGTTTATAGAGTATAAGTAAGAGTTCCAATGACTTAAATGTTTTATGACCTATACTTTTTTGTTGCTTTTTATTGTACACTCAAAAAATATAATCCATTTCATTCAACTCAATCGTCAATTTCATAAGACTTATCAATTTGTCAAATACTGGTTATCACGAATTCAATCTTATGAAAAACTAATCACTAGTTATCATAACTCATGATATCATTTGATAAATAAGTCAAAGTTAGTCATTGTCTCTATCATTGAAAGCATGTTTTGATTAAAATATTTAAATATTATTTAATTGATGTGGATTAAATTGAATTTAAATCCTAATCTTACATTATTTATAAACCTTTTGACATAAATGTATTAATCAAAACATGCTTTCATTGGTAGAGACAATGACTGACTTTCATTTATTTATAAAGTGACTCATAAGTGATAATAACAAGTGATTAGTCTTTTGTGATAAACAGTACTTTACAAATTTATAAGTCTTATCAAATTGATTATTGAGTTCAATTGCATGGAATTTGTTTTTTGACTGTACAATACTTAAGCTTTATTACAAACCTCACATTCAAAAACTTGAGCTTGTGTTTGAACTTTTGAGGATTGTTTTAAACAAATTTAAATTGTTTAATAACAGGTTTGTAAAAGTTTAAATTTGATATTAGTTTATATACAAAATAGATGTGAATTACTATCAATTGACTCGCAATATTGAGTAAATAATCAATAGTATGATAAAAGTTGAATGAATTAAAATCTCAAGTGAAAAATTCATAACTAATAGTCAGTCATAACTGAGTTATAAATATAAAATAAATATTTGTAATGAGCCTTTTCTTATTTGAAGACTTAAAAAGAGTGGATTTTGAATGGGATTCGACATAAAGTTATGCCTTCTTTTACTCCAGGTTCGATTATACAGTCAAACCCGTTTAATGTGAACTCGATTATTGTGAATATCGGTTATTGTCAACGGTTTTTGCTGAACCGAGTGGTTCACATTAAACGGGTTTGACTGTATCCCATTAGGCAAGATTTGATTTGGAAACCACCATAATCTTCTTACTTCCATATCCACCTTTACCTTCAACAACATAGAAAAGTTAATTAATGGTGACAAACTTTCCTTTGAATTTGGGCCATAAGTCAAAAGGAAAACTAATCAATAAAAAAGTAAACTCAAAGAATGATTGAAATAAACGCTTGCTTTTTATATGACGTGAATTGCATACTTAATTGACTCTCAATTTTTATTTCTCATTACAAATGAAATTTAGAATTTTTGAAATAAACGCATTCAAACTAATTGATTGACTTATGCAAGTGATAACTCATCAAAATTATAAATTGTTAACAAGAGTAATATATAATTTTATTCTGATATAAAACAATATTTCATTGTTAATTATATATTATATTCTCTTCAACACAATAATAACGACTGAGGAATTTTTAATAAATTTCAGTTTTGAGCTTAAACTTCACTTTTACGATTAGATTATCGCTAATTCAAACTGAATAATTGAGTAGTCGATTAAAAATGAATGAAGAATGTAATAATCTTGATATAATAGCAATGAATTGAAGATTACTGTTATATCAAATTCCATATAAGTCTGAGCATCGATGGCATCGAGTTTAATAAACTAGAAGAAAGAAACTTATTTTGGTGAAGCAGGTGCTAAGCATTTAGGTATATGTTGGCTAACACTCTAAGATAGATTAGAGACAAGTGATAGATAATGTGTTACTCACTAATAGCAGAAAAAAGATAGCTTTTATCAGATAAATAATTATATGCATGAGAGTCAATCATGCCTTTAAATTAATACAGAATAAGCATATCAAACATTAAAGAGTGTGTTATAAAAATACCTTTTATTCCTAAAGAGTCGACAAATTCTTATTATAACAAATACATTGCAAGTTATTATTTTCAAACTAAAAACTATATGAATAGTGCATCAAAAAGTTTAAACTCTTAGCTTAAACTTTCAAATGAATAGTAGTACAGCATTTTGAAGGCTTGCGATCTTATCTTACTGTATATCAAATGTTCGTTTATATTGAAATTGAAAACTTTAGAGAGAAAAGGTTTTTAACAACGTATCTCTTACAGACTCTTACTGAGTCTATATTTTTAACCATGTAACCATGTAAGCCAGGGATTCCCAATCAGTGGTACGCTCAAGTTATTTAGATTGTGCAAAAAGGGATTATATAATAATAAAAATAAAAATCATGTAGAATTATAGAAATTTGGATTTTGAAAAATATCTACTGGTACGCAAAATTTTCACCTAGCTACGAGCAGCAAAATAGGTTGGCAACTCCGAATGTAAGCATTTGGTTTGTTTACGAACATTCAAACAAAAGGTGTTCACTGCATAACACTAAATAAAACAACTCTTTGTAAGAAAGCATGTTATGGGGCCCTTACCATTAGGATTAAAGGTTCTAAAAATTGGTTCGATAAGAGAATGTGTACAATCAGTTCAAAATAGTTATGTATTTACAACTCCATAAATGATGCGGATTCATAAGGGTTTGACAACTCATAACCGCTACTCAATACTCATTATTACAATTCAATGCTATTATTATGTAGAAATATTCAATAGAATGTTTACAGGTTGTTACTCCCCAAAAGACACTTTGTTTCAATATATGAAAGTCATGAAATATTCTGCATTTTTGTTTACATTTAAATTAAGGTGAGACTGATCTCTTTTGTCCGATTAAATTTCTATTTAATACTATTTAATTTAGAAGAAAGAGGTCAGTCTCACCTTAATTTAAATGTGATCAAGGTGATCTGATCACTCGCATTGAGTAGTAGTGAGTTATAGTATTGATTAGTGATTATAAGCTGTCAAATCCTTATGAACTCTAAGTTGAAAATTTATTCACTAGAAATTCTACTAAAATTTAATATATTTCTTAAATATCTTTAAAAATCGAATTCTTTATTTGGGTTGAAGTTCCCGAGAAATAAATTTTGAATGAAATTTCTCATAGGAGCCCGTTATAAACCATTTCTTATTTTTTCAACATATGCTTCTGAGAGAAAAAAAATTTCTGGACACCTCACCATCATGTATGATCGTTAGATTTAGTTGATTGAACTGATTCATCTGATACCTATTTGACCAGATCTGACCTGAAACTAACCAGTTATCGTCATTTTACATTAGCATAGCATATAAGTCAAATGACGATAAGTGGTCAGTTTCAGATCGAATCTGGTCAAATTTGGTATCAGATGAATCAGCTCAATCAACTGAAACAGACGATGTATCATACATGAGGGGTGGGAAAATTTTTTTCTCAGAAGTACATGTTAAAAATCAATGGACCGTTTTAGGTACAGAAGCTTTCATATGTCTATTCCAATTGATCTTTTAGTAAATGCGATAAAACTTATAATACATTGACTTATGAATTTTCACTCCTATGTTGAAGGACAAGTAATCTTTATTATAGTTACTGTTTTCACGTTATTATAATTTAAATATTCACTTTGGTCTAGTCGTCAAAGTGGTGGACAAATCACAGATTGAGCTCACAGGTTTTGTGTTCGAATTTGGTCAGGTCTACATATTTTTTTAAATGTTTTTTTTTTGTTTTTGTGACAAATGAGTTGATAATGCACTCAAATAATTGATAATTTAATACTAATCGATCAATTGGAATAGACATATGAAAGCTTCTGTACTTCACCCAATTATTTCTATTTCTTATAAACAATTCTGAGAAAAAAACGTTTGATTTTTCTAATTTTTATGACCTAATTATAAATATAATAATCATAATCCTGTACTGCATAGCAAACTTATGAAACTGAGAATAAGATTCATCGAAATCTCGAGTCTATCTCAAAAAAAAAAAACAAATTTCCTGAAAATATGCCGAAACAACTGAATCAATAATCAAATCTGTTTTCACCTGTCATTTATCCATACAATGCTTATAAGTGCAAAAAATTATATTCAGCATTTGTCGGTCGGAATTTTTAGATGTTAAACATAAGATGATTGCGACAATACATTAAGTTAACACATAATAATAAATAAACTTAAAAAAAGATTAAGGAAGAAGTAAATGAAAGCTTCGTCGGAATACATATAATCATCAGTATATGACTGACACCGACTTAAAACCTTAAATCTCTAAATGCATGAAACACTTATTACTGACGCGTTTCTGTGCTTAAAGTTTTGATATGCATTCTATGAATTTTAATTCGTTGGTATGTTTTTTCATAGAAACATACCCTAAATTTTTTAATGTGACTCAAACTTACCATTTGCCACAAAATGAAAAAATGACTTTTTTCGAGATACAAGGTTTTAAGTTGTTGCCAGTCATGTGTAAGAGAAATTTCGATGAACAATCGAAACCAGTGACGAAACTAAACTACGACTTGAGTGGCACTGCCTTCATGTTTAAATGGGCACCAACTGTATAGTGTTTTTGATTTTCAAGACTTTATGACAACTCAGATAAATCGCTGGATTTAGTTTAGAAGGAATTTCATTAAATCAAATCTTTATTTATGACAGAAAGCTTAAAATCGCTGAACCAATGATTCTACTCAATTCAATTAAAGATTCAAACAAATTTTCAAGATAATTCACTATAAAACATACTTTCATATATTTGAGGCGCACAGACCCGGTTCGGTCCTATTCAAAGAAATTTTTTTATATATTTTGCCTCATGTACTGAAAAGTCAACGTTCAAAGTTTGCATTTATCAAAGTTGATGTCATGCCAAGACTCATATCAAATGATGAGTGAAATCAAAAGTTCTAATATGAATCTCAAAGTGAGAGAGTATTATAATATCCTCCCATTATGTAGACCTCAAATAAAGTTTTTTAACAATTTCTCACTGAAAAACAAGAAAGTAATAGAAAAAGTAAATAAATGAAACCAAAAAAATTCCATTAATATTTGATTATTTAAAATTGCAGTCTGTATGAGATATTGCTTTATGTAATAGAAAAAGATACAATTTTCACTCTTTTAACTATCTGTTGAAAGAAACAAAAGTAAATACAAACTAAACCTTCAAATAATACAGTCTTTTATCAAAATAAGAACTGAAAATAAAGTTCAAATATTGAAAACTCAGATTTCTTTGAATTAGTTGAGCTTTATTTTTACAACTTTTATTTTTGGATTTTATTTATCCTGAACATTACCGATGATAATAACATCAGTGCTGATTGAGATTTGATAATGAATGTCATTCTTTATTATATTATTTGATGAAATTTAAGGAATTGTTTGATCTTATCTCTGATGAAGAGAATATGAAAATGATTGTAAAATTAAGCCTTTTTTATAGCAAAAAGAAATCTTTATTTGATTGTTATGCAAAAACTTTAGAATTTGATGAAAGAATTTCCATCTGATGCCAATGTTTTCATTTCTATGATAAGACTATCTGAAGAATATGGAAAACACATTCGACAATAGCATAACTGAAAAAAGACGTTGACTCACACTTGCTATTCTATAATTATTATTGTTATTATATAGAGTTTATGCAATAGAAGTAAGTTTTGATGCTTATAACTTATATTTATGTTATCATTGATTATCTAAGTTTGTCAGTATTGTTCTTCATTTTATTGCATCGCGTGCTAGACTCCAATCGCATTATAAATGTTCGAATAAGTTATTATTGATAGGAAGGGTGGAGGTGGAGGTCAGCATTTTATTCTATTCTATTATAGTATTTCATTTTTACACCTGTGATGAAATTTCAGATATATATACACTGGTATTCACTTTTGCTTTTCACCAATAAATATCATTATTAATCACAATTCAAAACAAACTTTTAATTCATTTAAATGTATTCTCAAGGAATACTTTCGTGAAAAATCAGATAAAATTCATGAGAATATAGTACACTTTGATTTATATTAATGAAATAAAGATCAATCAATCTTATAATTTCTATAATAAATTAATGATAAATTATATAAATGATTAGTGAATCGATTGAATGCATGGATAGCATCATGAACAACATCAACATTGTATTCAGTGAAGCGAATGGAGGGAAATATAATTAAGTGTCTGTCGTAAGTGAAAAGTTTTATTTAGTGGGCGTTAAAAGCAATTTTCGTGTTTAGATAATTATAATGCATTGAATAAAGGAGATGACTGTCATTCTATCATAAATGATTTTTGATGATAATGTAAAATAAAGTAAAGTAAAGATATAATAAAGCCTAATAAGTGTAACTTTTGTTTTAGAAATTCAGAGCTTGAAATGTGATTCTTGTTTCGCTAACGGAGTTTAATGAGACCGAACAACTAAAGTGTAGATAAGACTGACTTCAACGAGCGCTAAATTAAAGAGAGCGCTGCTTCACATTAATTACATTGTTGCAAATGCTCAGAGTCAAGAGTCAGAACCAAACCATCAAAACTTAGCAAAACAGCCCATTAAAACTCGTTGCTATGCAATAATTAACTAAATTTCACTTTCATCTAAATGATAAAGGACTCAAGTATCACAATTGGCCATTTCAGAGCATCACATCTTCTCTTTTCTCATTTATAAACAATTATTTTCGATCACTCCAATCATTTAATTCCATTACTTCTACAGAAACATATCATATAATCTTGTCTCCATGTTTAGACCGTTGGAATTTCATTCTCATCATCAGTTTATATAATTATGTGTCGTTCATATATCAAGTTCAGGTCATTTAAATTCATTCAACTATTGGTTTAACTTTAAGACAAATCAAACTACAGGTCGAGTGCAAAAACTTAATGACTTCAATGTTTAGAAAACAGGAATTCAAACAAATTTCGTCATAATGAAGTTCAAATATAACCAATTTGTACTGACAGTTCTCAAATAGTATTTAACTTTCATGACAATCTTAAGTAGTGTTCACACACATATTGGGAACCAATCAAAACAAAACCAAATTTTGCGGAAATCCAAAAACTCTTTTATAAAGTATACAAATATTTAGGTTCAAATGAAAAGATTTTAAATCCACAACAAATTCCTTACGAATACCAGAAAAGATCAAATTTTGTCACGAATAATAAGGAATTTAATAATTTTAGTCATTTTTCTGCTCAAACTTTAATCTCTTTCAACAATTGTATGATTAAAATGAATAAAAATATTGTAAAAATTTATACTTTGATTCATTCATCATAATTGCAATTTATTCATGAAAAAATAATGCAAGAAATTTTGATTTTTTTCTCGAGAACTTTTTTATAACTGAGATTTAATCTAATGAGACGGAAACTGATTACAAAATTAGTCAAAATATTATACAAAAAAATCACATGATAACAAAATGATTTGTTAAGTCCATTACTGAGATTTTATTGAAAGTTTGAAAATATTAAAGAGCTTTATATGTTTGTAATTTAAAACGAGGCGATTCTGACTTTGTTATCAATGCAAACAATGCTTTCTTCAACCTTAGATTCTATGATTGCAGCCAAACAAGAGACTCATGAAAATGTGTCTCAAAGGCCCAAATATGATATTAAGCTATTTATAGCCTTTTAAATTTGAAGGGAAATGCAATTTGTGAGTTGAGAATAATCCTGAAATGTAACAATTGTTAAGCTATTCATCATTTTGGTCAATGAATAACGATTTATAAAATTAATAAAAGTAAGTTTAGCTAAATTAGAAACAATTACACATCTGTCACATTACACAAAGCTCTAATGTAATATATTTAGGTCACAGTCTATCTCTATCTGTGTTTATTACTGGAGTATCAGAGATGTATAGTTAAAAACCATAAATATTATCAGTAGATATCATTTCTAGCTATCTATAAAATAATTTTCTCTTTCATTATTCTAATTCAAATGTTATGAACAATGATGTGCATCCCTCAGTCCGAGCTCAGCAAAACTACTGCTCAGTATAACCTAACCTAACCTATCAATGCAGGAAATGAGGATCAAAACTAATAATTAGAGCATAAAATATCAATTAATAATACTTTTTCTTTTAGATTATTCAAATTATATTATTTATTAAGTTTGAATTTCTTTATCTCAACTCTAAAGGTCTCATAACTCGAAACAAAACGATCTTTTCTTATAATTACAAGAATTAGTGTTCTCTCATTTCCATCTGATACAAGTCTTACCAATAAATAAATACTTATTTACAATATTTCTTTCTAATTATGTATTACTATTGAGTTTATTTCAAATGAAAATTTCTGATTTAATTTTATCTTAAAATGTATTACTTTTGTTGTTATGATATTTTGTTAATTCCATTTTTCCTTTTCTTCATCTATTGATTTGATTTAACTGAGCATTTCGAAGAACTACGAGCTCAGGTGAGCTCAACTAAAGCTCGGGTTGACCTGACTGACTCGCATTATTAGCTAAGTCTCTAGAAAGAGAAATGGAATGACGTAAGGGAAAAATAATGCGGTTTTCATTGTTGTTAATGGATTGTTACTACGGTTCGTACACGACTTGTTTTGTTCCTGATATTAGGAAACTTTGACTCTACACAGAAGTAGAAATTCTGAATGATTGAATACATTGTATATGTTTATTTTGCAGCTGATAATCATGAGTGTCAATACTGTATTTAGGGTGAAGCTATTCAGTCAGAAATACCTTATTCTACTGTAGTTGGGGTTCTGGCAAATGAGTTATCACAAGAGCGCAACTGTAGTGACTCTTTTCGTAATAAAAACACTTTTAGTGAATCATGAGTCCGCCCAACATGTCAATGTCATATAAGCACCAAAATCAAGCCATCACTTAATTGTTTTTCTAATATCCATGCAATGAATCGCATTCATTAACTTTTCTCTAATAACTTAATTTATTGCATCAATGCATGGGTTTGTCTGCATAGTATTTCATTGGGATTTCTTCAGGCAAAATCGTGTTTTACGGTCTATGGGTTAACATTCGGCTTAAGCATACGTTCTATACATTCAATTTAGGCTTTGGGTTTGCTTTCAATTATTATTATTATAAAACAATACGTGCGAAGAAACTAATCGAGTCTCACTTCTCATGCCTTCTTTTTATCATTGAATCGGTCCTTATTTTATAACTTCAGTTAATAAACAATTTGACAAAACATCTTAATTCGAAATTAATCGGTTTCAATAAATTATGGGTTTGAAATTGATAAGAAATCATTATTTAATTGATAATTTTTATTTTATTTGAGATTCACGTAAACTTGAAATTTCTATGGATTGTATTAAATCTGATACATATCACAAATAACTTAATTTTGAATTTGATTTGTATTTCTTATTTTAATTTTACATTATGTTTCATTACTAGAGAAACTCTTTATTATAAAAGCTTTAATCTAAATACACACAAATAAAGTGTTTAAATTAATCCAAAATGTTTTGGCACAAATCTAATTTTTGATTGCATCCAATCATTCTGAAACATTATTATTGACATTCTTAAATGTTAGCCCTTGGCTGACATAAGGCAGAGAATGTCATCTTCTGAGTGGATGTCTTCGCTCAATACTGTGATCAAGACATATGAAAAAATATTTTTAAGACTCGATTTCGAGCTATTCTCAAATCTCTTAATCTAATGCAAGCCTAATGTCTGGAGCCTATGGTTAGAATGTATTTATTACCAAAATTTTCTTCGTAAAAATTTCCAAAATATGAATGTATTAATTGAATTTTGGGAATTAATATGAATTCTTTTTGTGAAACTCCGAAATATATAATACTAATGAGAAAAGATATGAATGGCTATAAAAGTTCGTATTTCATTCAGTGCTGTTCATTTGGAAATGCATTTTTTCTTTTAATGATTTACCATTATTTCCATCATTATAGTAATCATAGTAATCATGAGTTCTGTTTGTTGTCTTTTCTCATATTACAGTTCAACAAATAACTGGACAAATGTTAATCTGTTGTTTTCATTCTAAATTAATTCTTATGTAACAGTAAGTCATAATCCAAATAATTTCTTTTGCTTTAATTCATAAATCAATCAAATTTTCATTTAGAATTATTGCCAAAAATTTAAATTCGGAAACAGATCTTTTACTTCAAATCTTTGACTAAAATTCATGATAAGAAGTATTGAATATTTTGATTCGAAAAAACTGGTTCCTGACTTTGAAATGATTGTATTTTTGGGATATTCACGTGTATTAAGTTCTCAGAGCCTTAATATATGGCGTAAAAAGTAAAATGATTTAGTATTTTGAACTAAAGTCACAAAGTTTTGCTGGATTTGATATTTCATTACAACTGGTAAAGTTGTGGAAAACTCACTATTAATAGTGAGAAGAGTTAATCAGTAAATTCTTAACGCATCAACTTTTTAATAATTAACAGTGAGTGAGACGCGAGTGCATTAAATCTTTGGTGATTAAAAGTTGTGACTATGAATAATGTGTTAACTTATTTTCCTAAACAGAGAACACATTGTGCTAATGAAATTAGTCCTAAAATATATAAAAGTTGTAGTTTCTGAAATCGGTTTGAATGACTCCATTGGTTGCCATTAAATTGACGGATGATTTCCTTTGAAGGTAAGGTATTTTGTTGAGTAACAATCAGCATATCTTAAACTTGGATCGAATTACGTGCTCTCAAATAGAGTATCGCTTGTTTCACACATCAACTACTTTTGTAAACCACAAAAGAGTTTCACTATTTTCTTGTTCATAAGTCTTCAAATTTCTATTTTATTTGCGGAACAAAATTTCTTATATGCTATAAATTTCATTAACACACTTAAAGAAGTCTTTTGTCAAGTGAATTTTCTTTTACTAGAGTTTTCGCAATCAATCATTTATGAAAGTTTTATCATTATATAAAATGTGCTCCAATTATGTCATTTCATTTTTCAATTTACTTGACTTAATCAATTATTTTGATCTTAGCTCTCAACAAGTGTATATACGATTCAAACTCTGGAGAATGCGATACAACTGACAAGTGATTTGCAGTATCTAACGAGGGAGCACATCGATTCGTCTGCATCCTGTTTTTAATCCTTTCATTAGTTAATTCCTGAAAATCTTTTCCTATTTTCAAACTCATGCATAAATTAAAACCAAAAGAAACTTATTTCAACTAAAATATAATGAATGAATGAAAACACTAATAAATCTATAAATTAAGACTATTTTTCTCATTTTAAGACTTTTAATTATAGATTAAATACCAAAGCTACCCCTAAGGTCTTATGTGACCCTGACCTCACATTTAGATTTTAATTACTTTTTAAATTCTTGATTTGAACTCGAATCTTCCTAATTTATTAAATATTTTCATAATAATAATATTTTGAAAGAATTAAATTGAGTATCTTTATTAATGATATTTAATTTCAACTTCACTGATGACTTCAATTATTTGAGTTTATTCTTCATTCAATTGAGGTAAAATTTCCTTTGGTTTTAGTTAATTCATGAGTTTAAAAACTAGATAATTTTTTTGGGAATTAGTTATTGAGGGGATTGAAAACAGGGAATGGGCGAAATGAGAAAGGACGAATCGATGTGTAGCCTTTTTTATTTAATAACTATTGATAAGTAATGCTACTTAAAAACTGACTAATGTTATCTATTTTACTAAATAATATTCAAATTTTTTTCGCTTATCTCCATTATAAATGACAATTTCATGTAACTTTATTTGAATCTCTTCTTTCTCAAACTGTACGCATAAAAAGAAAACTTAGTTCTCATTTCCCATTTGATATATTTTTGATATATTTTTAAAAAATACAATTTTCTTCATGACTGATTGTAGTGACGCCAACATGAATGCGAAATTCACTCTCAATTATCTAATTCTTTTGTGATAGTAAGAAATGTAAAAAATGATATTTTTCATTATAATTATGAAATATGCTTTCATAGATTTTTTCATTTAATTTATTTGGGGAAAGTTTGAGAAACTAACAAATAAAACAATGCAATGCAATTAAGACTGCACAGAGCAGCTGTACATTTCATTATAATGATACTCTTTAGGAATGATGAAAATGTCAGTGAATACATCACTGGTACACATGTTTCACCTACAAAAGCAAAAATTTGCATTTAAATTTTGTTTAGCGATGGAGAAAGTTCTTCAATGCTTTTGCGAATGCAATATTCAAATCAGAGGCGTATTAGAAATATTTTAATTATATGCAAATAAGACAGAAATTATAATTAAAATAATGATAATTCTCAACTACAAACCAAGTCAATTGAATGAATATTAAAACAAGTCACACATTGAATCATGATTTATATCATTGCCGTGAATTAATGTCTTGATTACGCCACTCTTTTAGTGGCTAATGTCTTACAAATTCACTAAAACTTAAATTTACGACTAAATATTTCGGTTCACTATTCAATAAATGATTTGAATTTCTTTATATACAAAGTGAAAATATTTATTCTGTAGAAACGGTTTCCTCACAACACACATGATTTGATTTGTAAATTACAGAATAAATACTTTGCTTTGATGTGCAATAAATGAAGAAAATGTCACAAGGTTTAGAAGGGAGCAATAGATTAAATTTTGTGTTCAACTATTTAGAATTTTAATTAATTTATACAAACTTTTCACCTTAAAATACATTTTGATCACAATATTCCGAATTAACTTCAACTCGTATTTGTCTTGTATTGATTTGATATAACAAATACTTTGAATAATCCATTGAATAATCCATTGATTAACTTATACAGATTCTCTTTAGTCTAATTTATAATCATTTAATATAGTATTTCTTGTTGACCAAGTGATAGCTTCAAGCAATTCTTTCAATTTAGATCAATGTAAAAAACGAGACTAGTTTTAGTGGTTTTCAATTCATTTACTTAATCAATAGATGAGGAGATTTTCTGGTCTTGTTTGAGTTTTTCAACAATATTCACTTATCTAAGCCGGTAAGCATTCATAAAGAATAAGCATTATTTTGATCGCAGCACCACATATACTGTAGTAATTCTATACTTATATCGAAGGAAGTGTGCTATTAAACAAATAAACATGTGTAAAAACCCCGGAAACTCCAGTCAAAGTCAAAAATATTTTCAACGTTAAATAGTTATAGCATTGATTAGTAGTATTGAGTAATTGTTGTCTTCAAAAATCATTTGCTTCAAGATTTATTCAAATTTTTGCAAAAACATTTAAAACTCAATTTGTTCACAGCGTTTAATTTTTGAATATTTTGACACCTTTGTCACAAATACTGACAAACATTAATCGTTTTAAAAAATATCTGTTAATACATTGTATAAATGCACCCGAAATGACACTTTTTGCATAGCTTTAGTGTCACAAACCGTCTAAATTTCAAAAATCTACAATTAAATCATTTTTATTTCAATATTAAGTCTTCAAAAATTAGATTTAATTCAATTTTTTGAAATAAGTATCAAATATAGAGATAAATTTAATAAAAATCAATTTCAAGACTCGAACGAAATTTTGCTATCAAAACTCGAGAAAGAAACCATCTCTAGTAGCTCTAGCCCAGCTCTAGCCCAGTTCAGTTAGTAAATGATGATGAATCCGCATCTTTTTCGGAATGATAAATACACAACTTTGAGAAATATTTTTTTGTATAATAATTAGATAATGATATATCCTTACAGAATCATTCAAAAGATATTCTTCTAAAATTCTCTAGTCTTGTGAGTAATTAATTATAACATAAGTTCAACAAAAACAACTTGAATTCTAAATTAGTATAAGACATAAAGTATAAAATTTCATTGAAATTCTTTAAGAATACTCATGTTTATAAGTGTCTATTGAAATAATTGGGTTTGAACTTAATTTCTTGTATAGTAAACATGTCAAACGAAAGATATTTTAAGATGTAATTGTGGTGTCTCTAATTCTAATTCAAATAAACCCTCACTTGAGCTTTGCTGAAGAATCTTCTTAAAAATATTAATAAGTGATATTCAAATGTTGTGATATATTTTGAAAACGTTATTAATAAAAATAGTGTCACGAACTTTTAAAGATGTTGTGGAATTGAAGTTCAAAAATTCGACACATTTGACAATAATTGAATTTTCGTGGGATTTTTCGGCCTTAAACTTAAGTAAATCACAAATAGCTTGGAAGCCATGTTATGGTGTTATGTTATAATAAGATGAGACATAGATATACTGTAGGTTTAGTTTAATGAGTAGATATGAAGATATGATAAGAATTTTTTCTCAAAGAATTGTTTGAGATCATATTGTCATCGTTTGTTATCATATAGTCTTAATGGCATTTTTCAGAATCGTCTATTTTATAGTGATCTCTTAAAGTATTAGATTCGTGGCAGTTAATAATAATGAAGAATAATGTTTACTTCATCCTCTATTTTTTATTTAACAGAAAAATTGTCCTCTTTTCCCAACTGGTGTCTTAAAAAGCATTGATAATCGATTTTGCAAAACAACTTTATACAACACACTTAATTTAAATTTGATTTTTACGTTCATATCTTTAATTTGATTGATTTTTCAAGAAAGACATTTTTTATCCTTAAGTATCAGTCCTTCAATAGTTATTATAAAATGCATAAATAAATTGAGAACTTAAGACATTAGTCTAAATTAAAACTCGGAATATTAATAGAACCTGAAAATGAAGTTAATTTTAAATAGAAATACTATTATAATGAACAAAAATGTTTTTTTGAGTAAAACAATTGTGAATACATGTCGCACCACATGATGGATGAGATTTGAAGAGGATATGAAGAAGGATAAGAAAAGCACAAAGTTTTTAAAACTTTTAATGTAAAGACTAAGAATATCTTCTCTACAACTGATTCTATTGTTTTCATTTTAACAAAATAAGGAGAAACACATTTTTGTGTGAGAGTATTCTTTTCGAAATCGATCAAAGGGTAAGCATTTTTCCATTTTTCGTTAGTTTCCATATCATAGCTTTAATTATGGTTGCATTCCGTCATGCATTGATCAAAGTTCCACCTCTTCTTTATAAATAAGTTATTTTTATTTGTCATATGAAAGAGTTTTATAATACCTATAAACCCGTTTATTATTGTAAATATTCAATTAAAGTTTAATAGTTTCTCAAATTGAATATTTCATAGCTCTATATGATTAGAAGAACAATTTTTTATTCTGGTTAATAAATCTGTGGCACATCAATTGGTTTATATCTGGAGCCGCGCCCATACAGTAAAGAAACTGTGTTTTTTAGCTGAACTTTCAAAGATTTAGCTTTGCTTTGAGATTAATTTTAGGAATTAATTGCAAAATTTGATGGGTTCAAGTGAAACGCCACGTTTGCTTTTTTACGAATTAGGCATTGCATGGAATCGGTTAAGGCAGGGGAAGGCACACATTATCCGTTTTCCAGTTTCATGTCCAATAAGAAAGAAAGCTTTTTCAATGCCCTTTTCTCTCTTCATTCACCATAAGATACCTCTTGGGAGTCGTAAATGAAGAGAAAAGTGCTTTTACATAAAAGGTATTATAACGCACACAATTGAGTCGAAAAGTGTACGAAATAAGTTTATCTATGAATCAATGGCTGACTTAATTATTCACAATCGGGTGATTTGGCCTCTTCTCACAAACCCATACATTTTATGACTTTTGACAAATGATCTGTTATTTATATTGAAGAGGGATCTCATTTGCATAATATTCTAGCAATTTTCTGATAAATATATTTTTTTATCTATAATTGTTGCTCACAATATAGCGCAGTATCACTTGAGTATTGTAAGGAAGTGTTATTTCGAGAGCTATTTATTTAGTTTCAAAACGCCTAAAAAGTTCAATACTGTATTTGCTGATCATTTATTTGAGATAAGTTGTGTCACATAAGTAACTCTTTTGGGAGCATATAATTAATTTGGTTTTGTTTCATAGCATCGGACATCTCATATCGATGCCTCTGAGGTTCCTGAAGCTCAATCGAAACAGTCCTCTTTTGACTTAAGTTAAAGTTGTCAGCACTGGAGCCGACACATTCTCTAATGCTTGAAGACATTATTTTCTATATGTCTGTAGAATAAGTCCTTTTTGTGTGAAATCTAGTGGGAAATATCTCATATTGAAATCTTATCACGATATCCAACAGTTTGCTCAAAAATCAGTCGAATTGAATGCTAGTCCATGAGAATCATTTTTAAAAATACCTGCTTTTTCACAGAAATGCTTTTATTCATAATAAACTCTGTCTTATTTACCCTTTAGTTATGATTTAATATTAATAATTTCTATAATATAGGAATATATTAGTTTTTCGAAATTTTGATAATTTTATTACAAACTAGATAACGATGTCTGTAAAAACATGTTATAAAATATGTGATCCATCAAAGATGGCTATTCAGTGGCCACTTCATAGGTTCGCTTCCATTGGTCATATACTAAAGCTGAAAATATGTTCAAAAAGTTCACTTCGATCACTAAAAATATTAGTAGAGTTCAGATCTATTTATGTCGAAACACGAGAAATAATGAAAGGCATAAACGAAATTTTCTCATTTGAACAAAAAAAAATTTGGGAGAAGAATATGTTTAAGCAATACTTCAATTGATTGCCAACTGACTGACTCAAGTCTGTGTTCGATCAGTGACTCGAATATATTGAAAAATTGAAAAAAACAGAAAACTAAAATAATTTTGAATAATTAAGTTGAATGAGAAAGTAATACTAACCGTAGAAATTGACATTATTCGAACATTTATCCCAATTGAGAAAAAAATTTAAAGTACAAAAAGTATAGTCTCTAAAAGACATCTTGAGTTAATGGCAATACTAAGTTATCTGCTGATAGAAACAGATCGGATCCACGCTTCGTGACGAGACTATACCCGTCATTAATATAATCTGTTCAGAAGGGATTACAGGATATCGAAAAGATGGCCTAAAATGAGTATTAGGTCTGTAATAAAGAAGCAGATTTATTATGCACTCTATTTATACGAAAATTTAATATTTAGAATTAGAATAGAAAACAATCTATTCAAATAAGTTTCCAAATCAACAAAACTCAAAGTTGATTATAATTTAATTTAGTTGATGAAACTTGAATAATAAAGTTTTCCAAATCTAATAAAGAGCAAAAAAATTTATGCTTTTAAAACTCAGATAATTTTTAGATTTAGTTAATATTTCAACTATTTTTACATAATCACGACTAGCCTTTGGCTTAAGATTTAATCAAATAGTAATCAATTAAGAATATAATTTCAATCATGTTAAATATTAATTAAATGCCTATGAAAATAATCAGTTTTTACTTATCAATCATTTTGATGATTTTTAATGAAAATCATTCTCATAAGTTTGAGTCAAATTTTCATGTCTGAAGACAACGTCAATGTTAAGCATTAGCTTAGCTCTTGATGCTTGTGATACCACATGTATTGATCTCTGGCAAAATAATCCATTGTATTTCAGTTATTTAGGTGAAGAACTCCTCATGAGAAACTGATGCGGACGTCTCCTTAATGCTAACTTGTGTTACATCAATGCACTCATCAGTATAAATGCTATTTTTAAGTACAAATTAAAGTGTGTTTTTTCTCTCAATACAAGTTGATAGAACTCATGCGATTAAAACAATAATGAAAATTAGTATCATTTTGAGAAAGACTTGCATCAGAGGAAAAATTTCACTTCAAGTTTCGTAAATCATTTTTTGTGAGATTGACAACAAGTCGTAAATTTTGTTGAATAGCACTTCTGAGACCTTGTTTTAAAATTCCTATTCATTCTTTCGTATTTGCAATCATGTTCTCAACACAAATCACAATATATTTTCCATTTGAATGCATCACCACCAGAATACTCAAAATAATTAATTGTTGTTTTTGAATATCATTAAATGCTCAACAAAATAGAAGTGTTAACTTTTTCTAATTAGTGTCTCACTCTTGACGATTGCAAATCAATTCTCAGTGTTTTACAAGATCTATATTTGTTTTAATTTAATTATAATAAACTGAAATATATTTCAAAACGGATTTTCAAAAAAAGATTTTTATTCAGATAACTAATGAAAGTAAAGCGCATCTCATCTTTATAGCTGAGGCATAAGACATGCAGAGATCTCGGAAAATCCAGTGATAAATAAAGCCTTAACATGAAATTCAAATATTAATCAGTTGTCAAATCTTTATTAATCACTCATTTGTGGAATTATAAATACATGAGTTTAATATCTCGATTGTACACAAGTTTTCATATAAGTGTTTAAATTGATCTCTTAGTAAACGAGTTAAAAATTGTAATACATTGTAATCCTTTTAATAGAGGATTAGGATTAGTCATCTTTATTTAAGTTATTCTTTTCAACAAATAAGTTATGTTTTGGGTTCAAATCAATTCAAGGCTACCTTTTTTGTCAATTCTTTTTGTGACAAATGAGTTGATACTTAACTCAAATTTGATAATTAAATACTAATCGATCAAAATAAACACTTATATGAAAAGTTCTGTACTTAATGTACAAAATGTTCAAATCTTGAACAAGAAATAACTTGCGATCAACTGATTTGTATGACTTAACATTGGATTAAACTGTTTATTGCATATAAAGATTCTTTAAGCTTTTGTAACCTTTGATTTAATGTTTCTTTTGAAAAAATATAACACATTTATTGAATTGTAATATACGATGTATTGTAACATATCTTATGATGAGATGAATGAGATTTTTTGAATGAATTGAGGCATAAATTTGATTGAATCTTAATGTAAGACAAAAAAGTTATACTCCATAACGATTCTTATGTAATAAATAATGAATTAAAGATGTGTTCGCAGGAAATGTTGAAATTAATAATTAATAAAGTATATTAAATATGGCTTTTATGTGACATGCAATTCGCTAATATCATGCATTCATTTAAATCATATTCATTTTTGTCTTACTTAATAATCCGTAATATTTGCTGAGTTAGTGAACGAAAAACGAAGACAAAAATGAATTCCTAACACATAGTCGTAATCGTGATCAAAGGTTGAAAAAGTTTTATTGCGTTTATTAGTGGAAGTGTTTTTGATGCCATTTGTCAGCAAATAAATTTAGTTAACACTTCCAACAATATAATAAGGATTGTTATAACACAAAAGTGTTATATTATGCAATATAACCTTATATAGTATTGTATTTAACTGTTATTACTTTATAGTGAAATGCGTTCTCGATTACTTCAGTGAGTTTATTGAAACGAATGATGTTTGTTGAAAGTGCTCTCTTTGCTCTGTCTCTGTCTCACTACTAATACTCATTAATCTCTATTGCACGCTATTTGTACGTGTATCACATGCACTGCAATAATCACTAACAGTAGTCAAAAATTCATTTATTAAACAAATTTCTCTTCAAATCAAAATAAATTCACATCAGTTTCATTCATTGAAATTTATTATATCATTCGTCTTATAATCAAAACTTATTCTTTGTTTATTAGATTAAAACTTTACTGAATTATTCAACGAGCATTAGTTTTCCATTTAATGAATTTTGCAAACTTTCTCTCTTCAAAAATATTCTCATTTTCATGTTTTTTATTATCAGATGCTTTCAAATGTGAATCTAATTTAAAGTTCATTTAATCCCTTACAATTTAAACATTGATTTAGTCAAATCAGAAAAGATGCAGATCTAATGCTCTTTGATTTTCAATAGTATTGAATAGAAGAATCTTTTAGAGTTAAATTCAAATTTAATAAAATTAATGGTCTATCGATTTATGAGATATACAGAACACGTTTCCATCATTTAGCAGAAGTTACAGCAAAATAAAATGAGCTGAAGTCCAATTTGGAGCTGAAAAGTTCTTTCAAAGCTCTGATACGAAGTTAAAAACTCTAAAAATAATTGAATCTACAATTTTTTTGAATCGTTTTATTTGCATAAGATGTTGACTCGTTTCGATACTTTTGAGTTATAAATATTTGAGGAGAAAAGGAAACCTCACCAATACTTGCATTGCAATGATAACCATGAGCTAAAAGTTTAAGAGTTTAGACATTAGAAAAAGATATGTAGATTATTTATTCTGGTCATGCAGATGTGATGCTATTGGAGATCAAATTTAATGGTGCTCTGGAAGAAGCAATAAAAGAAACCGTTTTATCATTGTATCCCTAAATGCTTGGCATAAGTTATAGAGAAAAGATAACACGTCTTCAGTGAAATGTAACATCTAAATTACTGACTACACTTCGAAATGTCTAAATTCAAAAATTATCAATTCAAATCTCTAAGAATTTGTTTTCTACTACATTTAGTTCTCTATGCAATAATGAATTACTTTGAAGTACTGGAGTATTCATTTTACAAGTTTATTATGAGTTTCAATTGGATAAAAAAATCAGTTCAAGTCATGTTAGCATAAAAACAAGAAAGATTCAGCAATGCATCTAAACATTGTGCTACTAATCTTAAAATAGTTTTGCCCTCTACTGACCTAACCTAACCTAACCTAACTTCAAATGAATTTAACTACAAGCAAATTTCACAAATTCAAATTCAAATAGATTTCTTTTAGGTTTAGTTTATTTTCAAGTGTGATAATGTGATAATTATTTTGTAAAATTAATTATTTAGGGAATTGAATAAAGGGTTTAGACATTTCGAAGTGCTCCTAAATTACTGAATAAGACTGTATTCCGAATTTGTCTTTTGCAATAATTTATTTAATGACTAGTGCTATTCAAGTAACTTATCTCTAGCTATTTTCATGACAATTCTAGGATATATAGTTTTATCACTGTTTAATGTGAGCCGATTAAGTTCTAATCAGTCTTTCACTAGACTTTGATCAATACTAATGATTGTAATTTTTGTAAATTGAAAATTAATAACTGCATTTGTTATAATATTATTTATCAAATAACTTACAAGATAGTAATTAAAACATTAATAACTTAGAAGTTGCAATTTTTCTTCAAGTGATACAAGTTGTGCTATCGATATAATGAAGAATCGATTGTTTTTATGCTTGTTTTTTCTTACCTTTTTTGCGCTCATAGTCTTTATCACAGGTAAGTTTATTGACAGTTACATACCTTACTTAGTAAGGCTTACCTTGAGATAGACTGTAATGAAAATACTGTTTAAAAAGCAAATATAAAAAAAATTCCGAAAAGAATTGTTGATCGTTTAACATGTCAACTGATTTTTATGATTATCACAGTTTATACATTCATTATTACATTGATAGAAAAAAAGACATATGAAATGCTTTATATAACTGTATGTGTTGTTGATTGTCAGATATTTGAAGTATAAGCAATCCAAGAACTTGATGTACTGCAGAGTATCAGTCAATCGTGAGACTCTTTATTGGAGTTGCAGTACCGGTAACTTACAAGTTAAGCCACTGTAAAAGCTTATATGCCAAGTATTGCTAAAAGACATACAGAGTATAAGTGTATAGTCTATGAGTTATTAAGCTTATAACGAGACTCTTCACAAACTTACTTGTGCTTATTAGATATATAAGTCCTATATTTTCTTGTTATCATCTGTTATATAACTATTTTTTTCTGGACTGCCCTTACTCTCAGTTCTCAGTGTTTTCATTAAGATCTGAATCATTTCGCTAAACATTATTTATCTATGCAGCTGATGATAGAATTATTACATTATTTACATTAAAATAACTAATTTTTTAATCTCTACAGTTTATACTTAATGTCTCATCAAACTAATAACCATAAAATCATACTTCATGTAAAAGATGTTCAGCTTTATAATAATTTGCTGTTGAATCAAATTAATTAGTCTACATCTCCCACGGCTTCTCTTGTTATTAAATTTAGTTTTAAATTAGTTTTCAATTTTGATCAATTTAGGAATGAAAGCAAAACATTTGTAGTCATTATAATAATTATTTGAATGTAAAGCAATTCCTGAAAGTTAACAAAAGCTCAATTTTGAGCGTCAAACTAAACATCACTTATTATTTATGGCGATGATTGTGATTCAATGTTGGATTGACTTCTGTGATAAATGATGAGTGCGGGCACATGTTGCATATCTGACTCCTTTTTATATTGAATTTGATTGAAAAAGTAATGATTTCTGTGAAACTACTTTTAAATATTTGAGTTTATGGTGAGTTAATCCACGCGACTGTCAAGTATATAAAGGCACTACAAAGAAAGCGTCCAAATGCCATACCTGATGAATAATAACATATGATTGAGTAAAATCTATATTTATATAAATACTGGTCTAGTACTGAATTGAGTGAGAAAGAGAGCAATGCTTTCATTATTAATACAAGTAATAATGATAGTAATGGCAGAGATAAATGGCATTCCATTCCTTCTTGAATATTTTGTGCAAATGGATCGTCTTACTAGTCATACCAATCATACTAGTCTTACCACTCACTAACTGTGCAACTACTGTACTCAAT
>JAQFZT010000127.1:0-38772 GCA_034696325.1 Camisiidae sp. | reverse complement strand
CATTTTTGCTCATTTTTCAATTTTTAATTGTTTCAAAATTATCAATCAATGTTCTAAAAACTTAATTTATTTCTGAATTTTTCAATTTCAGGCGTTTTGGCACAAAATGTTCGGGTTGTTCACAGGGAATACTGCCTACAGATTTGGTGCGTAGAGCTCGTAATAAAGTATTTCATCTTAAATGTTTCACTTGTCTTGTTTGTCGAAAACAATTATCAACTGGTGAAGAGCTTTATATCCTCGATGAAAATAGATTTATTTGCAAAGAGGACTATCTGGCGAGTAGGCATAATCAAGGTATTCATGCTTTTTATACTAGTATAATAATGCGTGAGAAAAACATAATAGCATGTGATTGAGTTTTTTTGAACATAATTTTCATTTATTTTGAGTTTTATGAATTATATGATAAGTGGATTGTAAAGTTATACAAATTAATGTTGCTTTAATTGGCACGCAATGCAATAGAGCACCGCAACCACACCTCTCATTTTCCAAATTATAAAATACAGTTTAATAAATTGAGAGCAAAAAAATCAACCATAAAAGTGAATAATGTTTTGAATTCAATGTATGAACACCAGTATTTTATTTGCATAACATTTCCTTCAAAGTGTGAAAGTAATCAAAAGTTGACTGTAAGTCAAAAGTGATTTTTTAAAGGCATAAATATGAAATATCGAAAAATATTTTTCCATATTGAAGAATAATCTAATGTTGGTTTAGCTTTTGAATAGTATAATTGGTTTTTTGTATATTTAGTTCATTGTAATCTAATGCTGATATTGACAGTGATTACATTCTAAGTAATAACATATCATAACAAGACATGCAAACAGATGCATATATGATATTAAGCATTGAGTAATATACACGGAAAGCATTCAAAACAATGAAAATGACACCTTATGATGGGCTCATTTTCTCTCACCACTCAATTGTAGAGTTTTTGATGGTAATAAAAGAGACTCCCAATTACAACACTATTGATTTGTGGCGAAGAACTGCAAGAGAATATACTATTTCTAAAAGAAAAGTTAAACCCAAGCATTTGTGAATATAACATATAGTATAGGATCAGTTTTATTTTATACAGCAGAGAATGTGTACCTTTGCTTTTCTATCATATATTCGTTTTAGAATAACTCGTAAACTTGTGTAGTGCTGTAGAGCTACTAAAGTACAACATAGAGTACAACATACAGTATTACATACAGTACACACTCAACACACCGTTGGCTATTTTTCCCACGCTTGAAGCAAGCATTCAGAGTTAGCGTTCAGTCTTAAAGCTCTTTTGCTCTGACAGAATCACACATGCATATGAAACGTACGCCCAGTATGTATTGCTCCCGATGCGAAATATTGGCATTGAGAAAGCCTTTCCAATACAGTGCAATACATCGCACATAAAATAAATGCTTGTGTATTATAGTTGCCCTTTGTTTTCCATAGCCTTTTGTTGTTAAGGCGAGTTTTTTCTGCTGTTCAACAAATGCTCACATTTAGATTGTAAGTTAGCATTTAGGTATCGATTATCTACTTATGTTCTTGTCCTCCATTCAACTTCTCAAATACTTAGAAAAAACAAAAGATATTTGAATGAGAGAGTGAAGAAAAAGGGTTAATGGCAGACACATAACACAAGTATAGCAAAGCTGGTTTTAACATTGAGCACAAGTTTTGCTCTGTTAAATACTAATCAATGATTGTTATGATCACTTCAATCATAATGCTTTTTGGTTATGCTCTTCGCTAATAACAATAAGTTCTTGGGTGGCCGTAATAAGCATCACAATTATCATTGTTTATTATCTATTGAAATATCACTTCCACCACATATGACGACAAGCTATTTAAGAGTAAAAATGAAAAATATTATTTTCAAAACAAATTTTTATTTTATTGAATTTCGTGCGAATTTAGATTAAAAAGTCATTATAATTTTATGCATATAGAGTAGTGAAACAATAATTTTTCCCAAAACAGTAGTTGAATTCCATACTAACCTAACATTAGTTTGAGTATGTGTTGGATTTCTAAAAATACCAGCTTTTCATTACTCTTTTGGCTTCAATTGTTCTATTAGTTAATCACTTGCGGTAATGATTATTTTAGCACTTCAGCCAAAAATATTATTATTATTTAAATTCACAAGATTTGGTTCACAACAATTCACACAGTTTTACTTTTTATAATCTGAATGCTTTTTTGAAGTCACATGTCTTGAGTACATTCAACCTCAGACTTATCTCAAATCATTGCTTCGCATCCTATAAAGTCTTTTATATAAATTCGATATAACTTAATATTGAATTTTTTATTATTGAATTTCAATATCATTTTTATTTCTCGGTGAAAATCAGTATTATATGAACAAAAAAATCCTTATCACTTAATCTTTTCAGATTAAGATATATTTATCAATTCATTAATTCATTAATTTTCATTTTGATATCAAAGCGTGTATTGAAAATTAGCGGAAATGAATGATTTTCAAAGTTATAAAATCGTGCAGTATTTTAATGATGATTTCACAGCTTTTGCATCAAAGAAATATACTTTTTCCAATTGAGTGATAGTCACTTCAATTGAGTCATTTTATAATTCTTAAAAATTCTATTCTATTCTGTCATTTAAACAAAATTAAAGGAAATAATGAAAATGTTTCATTCTTGATTAGTGTTTTTTAAATACAGTACTAAATTATGTAGTTTTCAAATATTTTATTGCTTTTCATCAATTTAATGACACCATAATTTTTGCATTCGCTTTCATAATAACTCAAATTAGTTTAAAATTAATTTTTATCAATTTGAATAAGAGTTTAAAAAGTTGAAAATATTCTATATAAATAAAGAAAGATTTTATTCATAAGATATTATTCTAATTTTACTTCGAATTCCTGAGAAGTTTTTTTTATAAGAATTGATTATAAATTTTTAAATACTACTCTATAATTATTAGAATAAGACATACATATTATTGCTGAAAAAAATCACTCGCAAACGATTTCACAGGAAATTTTTTCATTAATAAGTTAAGTTAAATATGAAAGAGTCATACAAATATCATACAAATATTTCTAATGAGAGGTTGAACTCAGTTTTCACTTCATTTAACTTGTTATTGAAAACATTGACTATTGAATGGTTTTTGGAGTGATATTTTTGCGCTTTATACCTATTTTGCAATGTTTTAAATGTTAGAAATGAGTTAAAATCCCTTATACCCTCATAATACTTCCTGCCAATCCCTTAAATTCTTTGTTACAAAATTAGGCACTCAATGGAATTTTAGTTAAAAAATTAAGACTCAGGTGTTTCAGGTGTTCAAAAACAAAAAAATCAATTAAAAAAAGGTCAGTGGAAGCGAACTTTCACTGTAAAAGAAATTGAGTTCTTTCAAGTAATTTCTTCGATTTTTTCACCTCATTTTGATTTTTGTTTATTTTTCTTAATTATCTCCAGCTTTAGCTATATTAGTATTCAATCGATAAATTTAAAAAGTGATGATTGATTGAATATTCAATACAATTATAAGTTTAAGACTACTTCAATCGAATCGCGTCTCAAATTAGTTTTATTTATTCAAAGATAAATTCACAGAAAAATTATTACTGAAAACTAGAGCTGGTATTTTCGACAAATCAGATTCTTAAGTGTCGCAAAATTATTTGCTTTCAGACTCGGGTTTCGACTATTTCTCGATTTTTCCAAAAACCTTAAGAACTGAATATATTTTTTAAAAGTATTTTTTATATATTTTTTTATTGTTCTATATTTTTTATTGTTCAGTAAACTAAAAAACTAAATATATTTTTTATTGTTCAGTTCTAAATGTTTTATTACATTTATACTTGAAAAACATTAATTATTGAAGTGTTTTGCAATTTTTATTCGGAAATATGAGTTTATTGACTAAATTTAGTTTCAAAGTTTCAAAACTAATATTAATTTCTTAAATTTTCAAAAAATTAGATTTGAAATTAAATTTTTCTTCTTAAATAAGCGTAAAATACAGAGATAAAATTGATTGAAATCAATTTTGAGCCTTCCAACAAGTCTCAAGGTTTCTTTCGATTGAGACCCAGCTCTATTGTTAACTTAATCTAAATTAAAATCAAATTTAGTTAATGTATTTTAACGTTAGAATTATGCACATTTAGGTCTCACTCTTTTTCTCTGATAAACAATTTCAAAAATAAGTAGATTTGTGAATTGAAAGCTTTTTTTATTTAAAATTTTAAGCGACTCGAAACTAAATCTAATTTAAGATGAATATTTCAATAATTGACGTTTTAAGACTCATTCATCATTAACCAGTTGTAGATAATATTTTCATATTTTTATTCTCAACATAACAAGACCTGAATCTTTCATATTTCATTTTATTTTTTAAAACTTATTTGAAATCTCTTTCATAATACAAGACTAAACCAAACAAATTATTCAATAATTATAAGATAAGTTTTAAAAGAAGATGATTGCAAATCATTGATTTTCTTCATTGAATTGCGAAGAAAATTTTTAAAATTAGGCAATTAATAGTTATGAAAAATATATCATTCATATCTATATAACTATAGTATATTGTAATAGAAATTAAAAGCGAGAAAATTATGGAAAACATAAAGCTAGTATTTGAGTATTTGGAAAATATCTATTTTTCTTATACTTCCTGACAGTTTAAGCAATAGTCCTGTTCAGTAAGTTAGTGGCAAAACATTTTGATCTTGATTTTTAGCTCACTTGCTATACTCTATAATTATTTTTGGTTAAACTCTCACAAGCTTTTTATTATACTAATTAATAATATGCTCATCAGAAGCCAACACTATAATTATGAGTCCTGATGGACTGATGGTGAACACTTCGTGGTTGGCATCAATGCCCCTCTCTATCTATCTATACCATTAAATGTAAAGCTACTGCATTTTTTTGAAAATACTTCTAAAATCATGAGTTTTTGCTACTATTTTAGTAGTTGTTTTGAAAAGTCTAGAATTAGAAAGTATTATACATGTGAAGTGCGTTGATTCGCCTCTTTCATCATTTGTCTTATCTGACTCTAACCTTAAATTAAATATTAAACTCGACCCTTTATTGTTGATGAAATAACGATGAGATCTCTGATAGTTACCAATGGAAGGATGTATTGTCAAAAATAGCTTTGAGTTATACTAATGTGCATTTGTTGTAGACTACTGTATATTCATTAATATTTGGAAAGTTTTCAATAAAAATCAATTTCATTTCAACTTTCATTTCTAAACATAATAAACACATTAGTTGTATAACTACTACAATATGAGTTGCACTTATACATTATGAAAACATTTTTAGTGAACAAATTTTATATAATTCACGTATTTGTAAAGCGGAAATTACTCCATAGGACCGAGACTGGTCCCAAGCAGTGATACCTGTCAGCGTCATGAGCACCAGTACCACCTATGGATAATACTCTTCACATTGAAATGCAGACAAAGTGTACTCCGCAGAAAAATGTTACTCACAAACTACAAACTACGCTATCATTGAACATTTCGGTGTCATTCACAGACAAAATAATATATGATATTAGATAATATGTTGCTCCGCAGCTTACTTTTGATCAAGTGGTGAATCGCACGCGAATCATTTTTTAAAAAGCTATACTTTAAAGTGAAAAATGGTCATAACTGCCGGTTTTTTTCATTCTCAGCAATATTTACCGACTCAGCGACAAAACCGGTAACTATTCAAATGATAAACTTCGGTCATTGGGAATGACGTAACTTTAGAGATAGATTTTAGTCATATATTACATGGAGTTGTAGGACACGAATGCAATAGTTTATGATGGATAATAAAAATGCCTTAGGATTTAGTTGCGGTATTTGGCAACCGCTTTAGTTTATAGTATCTATAATACTACATGTCTATGTCTACATGCATTATTTAAAAGAGTGGGGAATACATACTGTTAAGATCCGGCTTCACTTTTATGGTCGATTTGTTTTTTGCTTCCTATCTGTGCTAAATAATAATAATAGTTTTAAAAATTGTCGTAAAGTAAACTACACATTCTCTATTGATAGTTATAAATGTAATTTTCTTCTTTCACTACATATACATATTATTATATCATTTCTATTGTTTTAACTCAATTTAGTATTAACCGGTGGATCTCCTGGTGAGCCAGATCTAGACGATAGTATAGTTAGTCCACCAGAACCAAATATGGGTCCTCATGGGGCCGATTCTGACCACGACGATGATAACATATTAGGTATCGGACCTTTACCATCATTAAGTAATATGGGTCACGGGTCAGGTCATCATTCGGCGGTAATGTCCAGTAAAAGTTCTCCAATGTCCGCAAGCAGTTCTATGAGCGATTCGGGTATCAGTGGTCCCAATGGAACCAATGGCGGAACAGATCCAACCTCACCAACTCACGCTTCTGGTTCTAATAGTGCGGGTAATGATGAGAACCAACCCGGAGGTACTAAAAGAAGAGGTCCTCGAACAACAATCAAAGCCAAACAATTAGAGACATTAAAGGCTGCGTTTGCGGCTACACCTAAACCTACTCGACATATTAGGGAACAGTTGGCACAAGAAACGGGATTAAATATGAGAGTCATACAGGTAAGAATGAATAGCATGACTGCTGAGTTATTTAATACATTATCATATACTATCTTACTATATTATGATACTATCGTGCTATAAGTCACTCCTAAGTCCGCCTGAGGAGTCAGATCAACATAAATTATTCTTCAAATACACCAAAAAAAGAATTATTATTTTTTGAGAAGTTAGAGCTTTGATAAGTGACGTTATGCTAAGTTGAAGGGTTCATAATTCGAGTTTATCTGAAGGCGCACCTTATATTATTGCCAATTTACATGTCAACTGAGAACTCTTGAGGGCAAATTTTTTTTATAATACGAGATCAAACCCCAACATTTGCATATAAAACTTTTGCTCTAAAAAAGTGGAAAATCAACGATCGAAAGCAAACAAATGATTTTGAAACGTGTGTTAACGTTAGAAGCGATGTAATAGTGTGCAAAACTAGAGTTGAAGCCCAAAATACGATCTGATTAAATTCATCAACGTATAAATGTTGTCGCTTTAGGGCCGAGTCATTGCATGTATCACTTCACTGTATCACTACTACTGACAGCAGCAGTACTATAAGCGAAGGCACATCAACTGTAGGGAACATTTTGAGATATCTATCACCCAAAAGCTCATCTCTCTTGCTCTTTACTGGCTTTTGTTATTATAGACTCGTCGATGGCTATATTTCATGGCGACTGTCATCGATGCTGTTCATACTTTTTGGGTTGACTATTGTATGCAAAGTAAAGGCGAAAAGGCTAATAATACATTGTGAGGCAGAGTTAAGCGATGGTAAAGATTGAGAGTTTCATATAGTTTACAGTCTACTAAAGTTAATATGCATTAGTCGAGAGTATTTCACAAAACTAAGCACAGAATCAAAACACATAACTCTCCCACACATACATACAGATACAGTACAACACTAGAGGGGATCTCTTTCTTTTTTGACTTAAAGCGGCGGTAAATGCCGGTCACAATTGTTCGCTGTGAAAGATGGCAAACTAAGATAGCGATTCTGGCAAAGGCTCAATACAATTGTGTACTATCAAAACTCAACTAAAGTTAGCCTCTCTCTAGAAACTGAAACTAAGAAGACTAAAGAGGGGAGAGAAAAAGAGAGAAAGAGCGAGCGATAGAGAGAGAGAGAGAGAGAGAGAGAGAGAGAGAGAGAGAGAGCGAGCGAGCGAGCGAGGAGGTGTATGAGCTTTAATCGTGACTCGTTGAATGGTAACAAAAATTGTTCACATTGTTTTCATTAGTGCGGTGCTACGGCTCCTACACTGAACATTGAAAAAGTTAAACTTTGAGCATTCTTTTGCCTCGAATGATAGCTATGATACTAACATTGTAGAGCACATTCTCATTCACCAACACTTAATGGCACATTGGTTTCCTGGTATGCGAACAACTTTTCTGAAGAACAAACTTTTAACTATTAAGCACACAAACTATCGCATGTTTTGTGATGTGATGCATGTTTGCACGCGTTTAAAGTTACGCGTTATTTACAATGAATGAGACTAAATTTCTCCGAAAGTGTGACTACACTATACTTATAACCATTAGTGGGTTCCAGCATTCAATCGCACCATAAGCTCTCTCTCTCTCTCTCTCTCTCTCTCTCTCTCTCTCTCTCTCTCGCACTGCAGAATTCTTTTCTCAGCACATTTTCCTGCATTATTAGTTTACAAATGTATATGAATTGCATTATTCTTGATTTTCGAATATTTGAATCATAACTAATATTAGTTCATTCTTATGGTCAGATTATGTTTTCCTCATTGATTTGCACTTTGAAAATATATAAAATAAATTTATTTGGTATTTTATTATTAAACATGCTACTTTTGTTTTAATCCTTATTTGAATTCAAATTCAAAATTTGAACCAATCAATTTGAGTCTCATTTATTAATGGCTGTAATTTCATTACTTTTTTATCAAATATAGTATAAGAAATAGCATATTAACGAAAAAACTAAGTTTCGGTTCTTACAAGAAAATTAATCAAACCATAAATTTCTCATGAGATTAAAATAATTGAGCTCTAATTTATAGACATAACTCCACTACACATAACTAAGTCAGTGATTATGCAAGTGCTGAGACGAATCATCACTAATTCTACATTAAGGTATACTTCAAATACCCTAATGTTGATATCGAGACTCTTTGAAAATGAGATGCACTGCACTTACTATACAAGAGAATGATTTGTGCGTCATATAAAAAATGGAATGTTATTCTTGAGTTCAGATAATAGGGTAGACTTTGTGTATGACACAGCTTTTTAAAAACTTTGATAACACTCATAAATATTCAATTTATTCTATATGCGAAGCATAACTTATTTAGATTTTATTGCAAATGTTTAATTAAGTATTTGTGCTATTTTTACTCTTCCATTCATTTCTAATATGATTTCAAAAAATGGCATTCCATTCAATTTCAAACAATTCACATTTATTTATCAGAAATACAATCCAATCAATTTTGATTTTCTCTTCAAATTTCATTTCTTCAAATGTTTCTTCTTTGAGTCTGTCAAAAGTCAATAGATCAATGAGGAAAATCTGTATTTACAATATTAATTAATATGAGAAATTGCAAAATTAGACGGAATGCAAAAAATATGACACAACAGGAGATATTGAAAACAGTTGCGATTAGTAAAAAACAAAAATTTCGAGAATATGAAATATGCAACTTATATCAGATCAATCCTTTTCCATGACTGTATACGAGTTTTTTGAAAATGTAAGCAGTAAATTTCTTTTTCCCTCTGAAAACATAACCCTCACACACACACAGATTTGTTTTTATTTGCGCTCGAAATACAGTACATGTTGGGTTAAATCTAAGTATTATGCATTGCTCAATACATTATGCATGCATGTGAAAGCTCAGCAAAGCTAGAGAGAGAGAGAGAGAGAGAGAGAGAGAGAGAGAGAGAGAGAGTATTACTCGCCAACAAACAAATATAAACTTCTTTATGCAAATTGGGTGACAAGTAAAAAAATATTGTGCAGCACTGCGTTAGGGTTGTATAAAATTTTTTATCAGGGTTGATAAAAAACGCGAAGCTCTTGAATCTGCTTTAAAAGTTTTGGATATTATATCATGAAAAAAATCATTTGAAATCAAAACTAATTCAGCATTTTTATTGAACATTAAAGCATCTCGAAAATTAGCGCTCATTATTATTGAAAATGACATTTTATCAAGTATCGATTTAATTAATAAATACTTTTCTCAAATACTAAAATTTGTTCGAAAAAATGAATCAGTTCAAAAGTATACATTATTATCCTGTATTATAGTTTATTATCTATAACAAAGATTTTTGAATATTTGAAAAATGAAGAAAATATTTAATTATTTTATATATTTGACCACATAATCTAAACCCTAGAATACATTGAACTCTATATTATAAAATTAAATATTTAATGTCAAAATTACGCAAAAAATAGACGATTTCTAGTTTTGAATGTTGGAATTAATATTGAAGGAATAAATGACACTCAAACTTACAGCTTGTAAAAGATAATATAAGGTATGGTTAGCATGGATTCAATGCTTTGGGTATGAGAAGACTATTGAATACTGAATTAGTTGTTGTAATGACCATAAAGTTAGAATATAATTATGATTATCTAAAAAGACAAACACAAAAAATATAATAGAAAACATGACAATCAACTATACAAACAAATTGATAAATCATACATTTTGACTGAGAAATGCAAATATATTCAATTAATGAGTATATGATTGTTCAGGATCTCTCTCTCTCTCTCTCTCTCTCTCTCTCTCTCTCTCTCTCTCTGCTCTGCTCTGCTCTTCTTTTTTCTTTCTCTCCTTTCTTTAAACCCAAGACATGTCCGATACTAGTATTCAATCATAAAAAGAATGCATACAATGCAGAAAACACAACAGCAGAAAAAAGTGGTTCGCAAAGATGGTGATACTGATGGCACGCCTTTGCATCTTATATAAGTGGGAGTGCGCACGCATTTATCATCTTAGTTTTGGTCCAATGAAGAAAAAAGTCTTTCTGTGTGCGGCAGTGTTCGGCACTCCCGTTTTGTAATCTTAATGCAACATCGCCTATACATACGCTCTCGTATTAACTTTGATAAATCTCTCTCTCTCCCTCTCTCTCTTTCTTTCTCTCTCTTTCTCTCTTTCTCTTTTTCTCTCTCTTCTCTTTCTTTCTCTAATTTTTTTCGCTCTCATTTTCATCTTCTACCTTGACTTGACTCATCTGCCATTATTGTAAAGCAGTTGAGCAGTTGGTCAAACCAGTCGGAAAAAGATAACACAGTGAAGCACTTAACTAAGATAGATTTGGGCTCGTCTGCAATAATGAGAGTGGTTTTGCTATTATTTCTTTCCCAACTAAAGAAAAAATAATTTCATATTCATAAAAGCAAAGCCATGATATAATTTATTATTTGCCTTCAAAATAGTTTCACTCTCAAAACTTGTTTTCATAGCTGTGTTTTACTGAACTAGAGGTATAGTAGAAGTTAACGTTTAGAACAAATGCAATGTACAAAAAGAAGTCAATGTTTTTGTATTATTATAAGAATTCGTACAAAATTTGACTAATATTTTTGCAAGAGATAGAAATTTTGCGTAAAACGTGGAGCTCAAGTGAGATGAGAGATCCTAAGATTCATAAGACCGGATATGATAGTATGCTTCACATTAACCGCCCTGTAATAAAGGAGGAGTGAAGGAAGTTTGGTAGCTATGCTATTAAATACCAAATTGTGAATGCATTGAGAGCATAAACGTATACTTTTTTCTTTTCTTATTTGAATCACTATATTCTCATGCGATAAAAATTTGGAATAATTCAATGAAACTTTCGAATAATTTTTTAAAAAATAAGTTGTCATTAGTTTAGGGAAAATGCTAGAAGATTTTCGATGAATTATACTTTATTGATATTCCTAAGAAAAGATTGAGATTCTTAGACAAGAGGGAAACCTCTTTTCTTCTATTGAACTTTAACACTACAATAGGTGTGAATGGAGACAATACAAGCACTGCTGCAATATATAGCTTGCACTACAGAATCCAGAATATTTTACATACAAATTCATAAGCGTGACATTGCCTTCACTTTTGCCTCTACTCTACAATTTCATGGGGTTATACATTATGTGTGTTATTGTATTCATTTTTTATGTCTGACTTTAATATTGGTGTACAATAATAATGGCAAAATGGCATCAATAACAACGCCTTTGACAACTTCATATAACAGTACTGAGTACTGAAATATCATTTTCTACAGATTTCGTATCATTTGGGCCCAGATTTTACTACAATTCTGGAGCGAAGAATTGATAATACATAGTAATGATGCAAATGCCAAACATTAGTCTATTATAAGGAAGTATTTTTGACAAAAATTTTCTCGTTTCGCTTAATTCTGTCAAAAATATTTCAATTTTGAGAAAAAAACTTGTATTGCTATCAATAGCTCTTCCATATCAAAAGTTATTTCGTTTATTCATAAAGTATTTTTATATGTGTTGTGTGATCAAAATGAAAGTTGTTTTCAGTGCCTTTAACTGACCTGAACTCTAAAGTATTATTTTGCAATTCACCCAAAACTCAGATTATCGTCAGTAGCCCTTGCAGTACATCCCTGTCAAATAGAATATACACAAGCAATGCTTTGCGAGTTTTTCGTCTAGTGATACAGTAGTAGTATGTAATACCTCTTATCAGAAGTGAGCAGACACAGCAAGACTGCAACAAAGCTCACTCAGCCAAACGGGCTCTGAAAGATTGTAGTGAACACTCATTCAATAGGAGGCCAAAGAGAATAACGAAAATGAGGAAAATGAGAAGAGAGAGAGAGAGAGAGAGAGAGAGAGAGAGAGAGAGAGAGAGAGAGAGAGAGAGAGAGAAGTGAGAAAATAGCCGAAATACTACAATTTAAACCTGAATATGTAGAAATGTTTTCTCCAAAAGTTGCACCTAAATTCAACACTTTGAAATCAGTTCATTTCCATTATAAATAAAATTAGTATCTTTCGAATATTGCTTATTGTAGTTAATAAATGAATTACTATCGAGCCAATAATGAACCCCATTTAAAAATTATTCCTTTTTTTAAGGAAATATTTAAATTTAAAAAGTTTTGATAACAAAAGTGAATGGTTATAAATCAAATACTTTGAAACCCAATACTTAAATAAATTTAAATCACATGAACAAAACCTGCCATTATATTAGAAATGTTTTAAAAATTAAAATTCATTGACAATACTATTTCTCGGTAATACTGCTCATTAAGTTATATGAAAGAGTATGAAACGATATTCTCAAGTAATTGATTTTGATTACTGAGAGTATGACCAAAGATGAGAAAGAAGAAAAAAATTGTAGTTTTGTGTTTGCAAAGCGAATCTGCAATAAAATCGTTTAGTGGGTGGTCAGAGCTATAAAAACGTGTGGAATCGATGTCTGACTATTATTCATATATATATGAAACTTTATTTTTCAACTAAACCTTACTTAGTTTTAGCTCTTATGTGATACTATGGTTACATTCACTACATTAACTATCGCAATCTCGCCAAATGGATACGCGGTTTAACACTAGATTACAAGTTTCACTATAGCCATAGACTCAAGGGTAACATTTTTTTTGTTGTTACTGATGGTACGGGTGATGATATTTTTCAAGAGTGGGAGGCGATAATGGCATTTGAGATGCAGACTTGGGAAAACACTTCACTATTTTATTACAGTGGCATCATTTTAGGTTTTTGAAGGTCTATAACTTTAAGTTAGCCGTAGTGTACAGTTGTGTTTTGAACACATATCAATGCCCTTCTATTTTACAAAAAATAGACTGAAAGACTGACCCCAATTATTATACACTGGGTTTCCTGTGAATTAAGTTATTTAGTGGCGGAGACACATTGTATTATATAGTATTGTATGATTGTGTGTTATAACAAATCTGTAATCATTTTTCTTTTCTTATTTTTATATATTGTTAGGTTTGGTTTCAAAATAGACGCAGTAAAGAAAGACGAATGAAACAGTTAAGCACTTTGGGCGCAAGAAGACATTTTTTCAGAAGTCCAAGACGTGCAATGCGTCCACTCAGGCCTGGATTATCACCTGATGGTCTTGAAGACAGTCCTGAAATGGTTACCGGACCTAATAATGGTTTTGGATACTTTTCAGGTAAAAGAAATTTCGAATAATAGCCACTTGAAAGTACTGAATAAGTTATGGTAAACTAAATAATTGGTCTTTTATAAAAACTGGCCTCAAATCACAATTTTGTGAATCTACAAACATTGTGGACAATAACAATAGCAAAACATAAAACAGGTATAAATAAGAAACAGTAGCAGCAGTTCAGTGCTAGTATTGAGAGTCTTGAAGAGCACACAAATATATAATGAATAGAAAAGAGGCAAACATACAATTGTTGCACACAAAACAGCGAAAAGCGGTTAGCTTTGCGTTCCGAATGGCAAAACAGTCAGAGCGCAAATCCGAGTTGTGTCTCAGATTTTCCGAGTAAATCCCTTTCATAATCATACCTAATCCGACCACCACTGCATGATCCCATGGATTCATAGTGATTCTTTGGTGGCAGCTCTCACTTCAATCTCATAATCATAGAAAGGGAATAAGAGTCTCACTAAAATCTATCATTTGCCATTTTCCCGCAGAGCGCATTTGTTCGATCACAGCATTGCATTTAATGCTCTCTATTTTCTACAGTACATACTGTATGCATATATGGTTATCAAATCTAGAGAATTGTCAAAATACTTTAATTCTTCAATATTTAGCTTTCAGTCACTTATTTCATTTGTATTACTTCCTAATTGCAGAGAAAAGTCAAATATCTAAAAATCTCTTTATTCATTAATGTTTCGATACATATAATGAAGTATTTTAGGAATTTATGTGTACATTATTATCAATCTTTGTACGTGTATTACGGGTTACAATAGTTTTGCAGAGGAGAGAAATAACGCTAACATTGTGAGAGTATTTTGATATTAGCAGAGCCTTCGGAAGCCTAACTCTGCCAATGATCCATTCTAGCCATCGATTTTCGATTTTAGCGAAGTGCAACTTTCACAACAATACAATTGCATTGCTTGCAGGGTCATTGAGCGTACGTCCTTCCAAACATTATACTCAACATATAAACTTAGTCGAAACCAACTCATATACTGTTATATATATTGAGTACAATCTAATACTAGCATCAACTTAGTTATAAAACAGAAGCGAGAAAAGACTCTATACCGCACATACCTAACCTAACCTAACTTAACAATAATTCTATTTGAATTGCTTTGTCTAAAAAATATTCCAACTTGTCTATGAGTTTTAGAGATATATCAGAAATGGCTAACAATAGTTTGTATCTTTTATTTCACTGAACAAATCAAATACTTTCAAATTATTTGGCTTTTCCAAGTTATTCTTCATTATTCATGATAAAATTGTGTTGTGTTATATAAATCAAACACTTGTATGAGCCATAAAATCAAATCATAAATTAAACCAAACAAAGCATCCGATTTCCTAAAATCTTGAGGATATTAAATAAATGGCTGGAAAACAATTATGAGTATGAGAATGACTATACTTGGAAAGAGAACAATAGATGAAATCCCGCCCTATCTGAAGAACTACCGCGAGTTTTATATATTTTATGAGTTGACTGTTTGTTTATAAAAGTGCATCGCAAACAACATGGCAAATAACATGAAAGGTAACTTTTGGTCATATAATAGTCTCTACAGTCTTAGGTTTTCATTGAATTCATGCCTATTAGCCAAATGGTTGCCATATATTTCGCGTGCAAAAGAGTCAATGATATGTTTATGCAATATGATAAATATGTTGAGCTCTTATGATGAGCTTATATGATGGGCTCTTTCATTCTCCCCATAAGGCAAATGCGGCTTTGCTTAGTATTTCTTTAAGAAGTGATTTAACCATTTCACGTCGCGGTTCGCTTCGTTTATGTTCACAAATGGCAACACAGAGAGTACACAGAGTTAACGAGTAAGAGAGCACAGAGAGTAGGAAAACGGAATTTCACAATTTTGGATTGTTGTTCATTGCAATTGGCGTATGTCATAGTATCGCATAACATATTTCATCATTACTTCTTCTCTTTTATGCCCAAATATAAGTGGCACTCAATTTTGACTTCATTTTGGATCAGAGTATATGATCTCTTATGGCAGCATTTTTCCGGGCGCCCAAATTTTTCACGTTACGCACGATTACATTTCGTTTTGAAGGAGATATAGGGGTATGTGTGGGGAGGAGTACCAGAATGAACAGCAATAAAGAGGAATGAAGAGGAATCAAAGCTAAATATTATGAGTCTTTCCATCCATTCTAGACTAACGCAATTTACATTAGCCATAACTAACCATATTTCTCATTTTTCGTTATTTATTTCTCTCTCGTCTCGTCTCACTCTCAACTTCTCAATCATTCTTATGCTTCTCTCCCTTTCAATGGTTCACAGCATTCAAAATTCGTTACATAACATACAAGTATATCTCATATTTGTTCATTCGATGATTATATGTTGAATATTGTGCTGCGAATATTTAACACGATGACATTTTTCTTACCGCTAAAGTTTATTTTATAACATTATTTGCGAACATAGCTTCACATATTCATCATTGAAGGAATATATATATATTTTTATTTTGAAAATCCTCTCACGAATCGTGCCTTTAAAATTAAACGACTGCCATTATTCAAAATTTGGACAAGAAGTGCAGCACATACAAACTCGAAGAGCGTTTCTCGTCTCAGCGTAAGAAAAAATATAAGCAAAATTTGGCTCCAAGCTATATAAAAGAGCTGAAAAACTTTTTTCACAAAACTATTTTCCTCTGTTCAGATCGTATGCCATAAGCATTGAAGTAACTGAAAGGTAGTACTAATACAAGAAAATAAGAAAAAAAATTCCAAACTTTGCTTTCCATTAGAAATTGCGTGCAAAACTTTTTATTCTGAATTGCATACACAGTCCTATTCAGAATGCGGAGACCAGTATTTTAGTTGCATCCTAACACAAAAGCTTCCTCTCATGCATTTTAGAGCGTAAACTCGTATACTCTGTATATATCAACTTTTATGTATAGAATATATACAGTATATATTGTGTTTAAAATGGGAAACATTGCTGCCCCTCATCATAAAACGCACACTAACATAGTTTGATGATCGCCCAAATATAATATAATATAGTGATCGTGTTTTGCGTGTTGCCTCAGTTGCCTCAGAAAACCCTTAAAGGCCGCCAAAGGACTGCACCACCGTTTTGGGAGCTCACAGTCATTGTTATGATTGCACAGAAATCACGTGATGATAACTAACTGTAATTCACCTTTTCATACCTGATGTCTATTCTTCAGTAATTTAGTTCTACTTCATAGTGAATCACATCTTTTTTATTGCATGCGTTTTGCGAGAAAATTTCTTCATCTATTGAATGCACACAAAAAATCTATCAAATAATTTTGACAATAAATAAGTTCTTATATTATTAGCGCTTTCACATCTATTTTCCTTTAATATCAAATTTTGCTAACAATTCAAAAATGTTTATTTTAAAAATGGACTTTTTGTGTACAAATGAAATTATATTTTTTTGATGAGTTATTTGTTTATTAAGAAATGTCACAATGAATTAATTTGTTGAGTTGCCTTCAATTACAGTCAACAAATTCCAATCGTATGAAACAAGTAACTGTCAAAAAAGTTCAGTAATAAAAGAAGTTTAGTGTTGAAAAGTAGTGCGATGTGAGAGCTGTGACAGATGCGAAATGCATAACTATGAGTGTCAGAATCAATTGATTAGTGCTGTAAATTACATTAGGCGTATCAGAGGTATGAGAGGCACCATTCAAGCCATTTATTATGAACCACTATTTTTGAGTGATGCTTAACCTCTAAAACGACAACTGCAATAAAACTTTAAATACACAAATCTTGTTCTCTTTTTATTAAAAATATAAATTCATTTATATATTGTATTGCAATTATTGAGCGATTTATCAATAGTGGTATAAATAGCAAAAACAGTATTGCAGTGAAGTATCATTTATGGAGAGTATAGTAGTTGACTGTTGGGTAATTTAAATGCAAAGTTGAGTTCAATCTAACTTTTAAATGTTCTTCTATTCTCGCTGTCATCACATCACAGACTTTGACATGAATCAAATTTACTTTATTTATGGGTTGCAAATGAAAATTCACACAAAAACAGTATAATATTATATGTAATGCCATAAGAGCCACAAATGATTTGGCCGTTTGACCACTGACTCGATATACCGAAGCAATTGCCGACACGCTGTGATGGTCTCCACTTTGTTGAGAAACGCCCAAAAACTACATCATATGTGTTACGCTGTCTTGTATTAAAAGGCATTGATTTCATATCACTGACAGCTGAAAATGAGTAAAAACCTAACCACAAGTGATGAAAACTTATTATCTAAAATGGTGTCTATATTTCAATCTTTATAAAGCCTATAAAAACTCTTGGATTAATACTTAAAACAAGAATCTTTGGAATTTTAAATGAAAAGAAAATTATATTGAATATTCTTCTAAAAACATAAGTTGATCGACACAAGAATATACTATATCTGAATATACCTGCCTTTAAAGGTTTCTCATTTCAAATAATAAATAAGCAAAAGAATTAAAAGATAGAAATGACAAAATAGAAGAGAGAGAGAGAGAGAGAGAGAGAGACCAAAGAGGGCTATCTATTACAAGATTCAACATGAAGTGATATTCACGGCAAGTCAAACAAATATGTTCAACATATTAAACGCAATGATGATAATAATAAAAGTACACTTTAAATGATGTGATGCATGCAAAGCATGCAAAGTTTTGATAAGTGAAAAATAGTTCTCATATTATGTGATACGTTGACTCTCAAGATTATAGTAATACTAATATTATTAATAATGTTTAATTAATGCATATCTGATATATGATGACCAATTATATGAAAGATACTATAGAAAGACTTGCCCTTTAATAACAGCTTTTGGTTAAATATCAAAATAATAGATGCATCCGCCTATTCCTTGTCAAGTGATCCAATCGACTTTCTTCTTAAATTAGGTCTCGTTCACATCTTTTCAAAAAATAATCACCGGTAGAGATAAGGGCATACAATGAGCCATAATAATGGTTTGGCTAATTTCTATGCAATAAGAGCTAACGAAAGGGACCACATTTCTTAATGTATTATCGTCTGGAAAAAAGATGGGCTTTGTCTGTAATATTTTAAGAGATGATAGTTTTTTGTGGGCTTAGACACACACCACTATAGATGTGGGCGAGTATAAGTGCATACCAATAGTGCTGAGCCCTAATAACAAATGAGTCAAAGAATAAGTAGATGGGCTTCACTTATTTCGTATTAAAAATGTGTAACAGAGGAGCGACTGACGACCAGAGGAGAAAAATTATATTATTTTAAAAATGTTGATATATTCACCTCAAGGCTATTCCAGCAGCAAATTATTTGAGAAATGGACGTTCACTTTTAGAATTGAATTTAGTTGGCTTTCAGAGTGAACCAAACAAATAGCTTTACCTTTTTTCTAATTAACTAATAGTCTGTAGACTTTTGTAAAATCTAAGAAACTTAAACTGACTCATGAAATGCTAACTACTTATACAATTTGAAAGAAATTGGTCACAGCATTTATCAAAAGTAGACTGTAAAGTGTGAGCTCAACATAATTTTTTCATGAAATGGAAATTAACATTCAAACTCAGATCAAACATGTCATTCATTGTATTCAATATTTGAAAAATAGAAAAACATCACTGTTTTAATAGCACATTATTCTTATTTTGTTCTGGCATTTGATTTAAACACAAGCAAAAAATCCAGAGTAAGAAGAATAAGTAGGTTTTATATCGAATGAGGACTTCCATGTAGTTTTATGTTATCAATGTTTGAGGTACAGCAAGTTTGAAGGCTGAAGCGCCAAAAGTGCATTGAAGTGAAGGCAAAAAGCTGTGTGCATACGAAAACTAGCGAGGCTTACAAATGTTAATCCCAGCCATCAATTAAATGGACAGCATGTGTTGCAGTAGCAGAGCAGCAAATGTTGCAATCAACTGGAGAGTGAGCTAACAGTTGAGTCTCTTTTACCGAATAGTTGTTACCTTCTTCTTCTTCTACTTCTTCTTTATTCTTTAGCTTCTCACTCAAGTGGCTCTATAGGGGTTTATATGAGGGTATTTATGTTTGGATGGCATTTCTTAAAAAAGGAGTGTCTGCCCGGAGCACATCCATCAACGTCAAGTCGGGCAGATGAGAGGAAGTCGCAAAGCATAAAAAACTTTTATATACAGCAGCAATATTAACATTATTCTTGATAGGAAAATAACATATAAGAACATAACGCCTACGTGTTGTAGGGCTGGTATCCAATTTGTAAGGCTTCTTTTCAAGATAACTTATACACCAAACATAATGCCAAAGGTAAAAATCCTTCTGCTGAGAATTTTGGATTACCAAAAAAGATCTATTCAAAACAATGTATGACTTACAAAAAAGTCTTAAAAGCGTGTTTTGCAATCATTTCGTTGATTAGCATAAGAAAGAAACTAAAGAAGTGAAATTTGAAACCAATGTGAAATAATTTAAGTATTAATTACAGTAATTCATTCTTTCTGACTTTTATGCAAATGATATTTTTTTTCATGCTATGCATGATTTAAAACCTCTCCGCGTGAAGTTTTTTACTGATCCACGAAAATGTTACTAAAGCTATTCTTTTAGCGCTTGACTCCAAAAAAGCCAAATTGATCATTAGGTCCAATTGAAATTCTACTTTAAAGTTATTTAATAATCAAACGTAGCTGCACAAAACGGCAATTTTTCTCATGCATTTGTCCATACTTTATGAGGCATTCCTAAAACTTATTTGACAAAACTCATTAGTCTTGTGGAAAACCCCAATCGGGGTTTGTTTTAATTTATCTTATTTTATTGATTTAAATCTGTTGAATAATGTTTATTATTATTGTAAAATATTGTCTCGAAATTGACAAAACAAAATCAACTTGATTTTTGAAATATCAAGTTGAATAAATTTCTTTTTGATGTTGTATTCTATCAACAACAAAAAAATGTTTTAAATTTTAATACTGTTTGAGCTCTCATCAAAGGCATCTCATGCAAAAAATATTCACAATAAGTTCTTGTGTAAACATGAGTTTTACACAAAGCATTGAACAATTAAATCTATAAAACAATATGTATTGTTGAATGAAATGAACTAAAAAATATGTTATATTTTAAAAATAGATTCAAGTAATCCAAGTGAGTTTCAATACGGAGGTCCACCACCACATCACGGGCCCGGATTCTATGACTTTTTTCCAGGCCAAGGACCACCTCCTCATCATAACGGTGAAGGACCAGCTGGTCTCGTGCCACCATTTCTGACGGGCAACCCTGGAAACCATCCGCCGGCGTCCGCACCTGGTCTTCATGATAGCATACATCAGTCAGGTATGTATATATAGTATACTCTGTATGGATAGAAGCAGAGGATTGAGTATTGAATTGTTTATATACTGAGACTGTGATGTTCCAAAATTATAGCATTATTTCGTGCCTCTGTGATAGGCTCTATTAACTTGGGAGCAGATGCACCTTTCATGACAGGAGGCGCTGCGGGAGGAGGACACGGACCAGGAGATCTCATGGCTGCACAACAACGTGGAACAGCCTCTCCCAATGTTGATGGTGTGCTCAATTTACCTCCTTTGACACCAGACACATATGGAAGATCATCATCAGAGAGCGGTGCAGCCACTGGTTATACTACAACTCTCTCACATCCGACCATTTCGGAGACATCCGTCTGGTGATTGACTGGTGATTAATGCCGTCGATCTTTTTTGTAAACGCTTGATTAAACTGAGAGTTACTCATTCTAATAATAACTACTATAACATAATACAAAACACACATAACTGTGATAGTGAGTCATTTTAATTGTAAACGTGTTAATTGCAAGTTAGACTGCATTCAGATTTAATACACAAATGCGCTTAAGCTTAAGGCCACATAAAACTATTATTTGTTTCAATTGTCAAAAGGATTGTTTAACTCAATGCTTAAACGAGCCGAAGAAAAACTGCTTTAATACTCATTTCACAAGACGGCCATAAAAATATAAAATGAAAACTTTAGTTATGGCAAAAGTTATCAATTAATTATAACAATTGTAATTATAATGAAATTATAAAAAATGGCAGCTTTTAAAAGTTACTTTATTTGCACTCTTGAAAAGTATTTTTACTTCAAAAAGAAAAACTTGTATAAAATTTGTTAAAAATTTACTCACATTCTGATTGAAGTAATATTTTGAATCTTTAAACTCCGCTGATTTCTAAAACATTAACCAATGATAAAGTTAAGCACTTCTTTATAACCAAATGAAGATTCAAATGTTATTGAGATTAGGCTGTAATATAAATGACTCAAAAGTGTACAAAAGAATAATTCTAGTTATAAAAAAGATTGTTTTGAATGAGCAGAAGAAATGAAAATTGTCTCACAGAGAGCTGCAATGATGAAAACAAAAGAACCACATTTTATAAATCTAATGCTACTTAAGTGTAAAACTTGTCACAAAAAGAGATAAATTGTTATCATCTGAAAAAGTAAAAATCGCATTTAAACTTTTCAACTTTTTCTCTTAATTCGACACTCAATCTTAAAGACAGTTAATCTCTGAGAAACTCCTCTGACATTGTATTGTATATATTATTATATATAAAAATATATATATTATAAAATTCTAGAAAAATAAAAGAAAATCATTGTCTCAATGATAAATTAATCAAATGCATTACATTTAATTGAATCTCATTAAATAAACTTTTCTCTCATTTAACCCAAAACCTTATTAAGGGCGCAAATGTGTTGCTAACTTTCAGTTTTTATTTTATAACACTCGAAAACATTGTTTGGAAGCTTAAGTCAAATTTCTCACAATATTCTCTTATTAAAGTCAATACACAGCAAAAGAAATGTTATTGAAATTTGGAAAAGTTTAGCAAAACTTTCAATGGGAATATTCCTCAAGCCTTATGTCTCAATTTAGAGTTAGAAATGCGATATATGAGCACTCATTAAATGAAACGATCTTTTTCAGTAGCAAACTTTGTGCTAAATCAAGCGAACCAAATCAAATAATATAAGAGAAACGAGCCTAATATCATCTCCTATAATAGCACTACTTTGTGTTCGAAAGGGAAAACTTTTTTGAAACAAAAGTCAATCAATGGTAACGACATGTATTTCTATGCTCTTTACGAAAAAGAATACTTTCATAAATAAGTATTTCAAAGATCATTAACGGAATATATCTATGTGTTTGTGTGAGTCTATGCTTAAAGAGGATCTAGACTTAAATCCTTTTTTTGCATAAACTCACATATATTCGTAAAAATTTCATTTGAAGACAGGTTCAAAAGAAATTTGGCTCATACTAATAGTAACCCTAGTTTCCGACCGTTCATCATATTCCAGAATAATTAATAATAAAAGAGATTTCATTCAAAAAACTTTAGAGTAATTAAGGATAAATTTTTAAATTTAATCCAAATATTTATAAAAGATTAACAAATATCAGTCTTTCATATGATTATTTAATTTAAAGCTACTCAAAGCACATGAAAGAAAGATATCTCTGAAAATAAGTACCCAAAAATAGGATTTCTATTAATTTGTGAAGAATTTAAGACAATATGAATGAATTTTTAAAAAATTAGAGATCATTCATAAACTTCTTAACACTTTTAGGGGGATGGGTGTCACGATATATTATTATATATTGGAGTTGTAATAACAAAGTGTTACATAGGGTATGGAGAGTGAGGCATGTTTTGAAAATGAGATTGAGTTTAAAAGCAATTATGTAAATGAAAGAGACCACATTCAAATTATTAATTATTGGCACATTGTTTTGATTCAAGTTAGAAGTAAAAGAAAAATTTTGATTTTGTCTATTTAGGATTTCACATTTTACTAGATAACAAACATGGGGAAGTTGGAGTTGAAACAATTTTTACCGTTGCGTTACTAGTATAAGGCGTGATAATCTCTATTTAGCATTATGAAGTTTGTGAACGATTACTTGCAGCAAATACAATATTATTTCAAAGTTCATTACAAAAAAAATAAAAGTCATATATTAAGGTTAAATTTATTGTCATTTACTATCATTTATATTTTCTATTTGGATTAAATCAAGACTTCTCAACCCTAGCTTAGAGTCGTTCTACGAATTGATGAGTTTACGAAAATATTTTGATAATTTCAGTTTTATTTATTATTGCCGGTGAATTTTTTCATTTAACTTAGAGTAAGTTAGTGTTGCCATCAGTTCCCAAATGAAAATTAAATTTTGAGACCTGTGATTATGAATTAATATAGGGATTCTCCTATTCTGGTATTAATTTTGAGACCCAAACTGAACTGTATTATAAATTTTCAGTCATAATTTAAACCGAACCAAATGCTACTCAAATGACATATTTTAAAACTTATAACGAGAGATAAAAATGTTTTATTCATGTTTTCAATTAAAATCTCAATCATTTTTAACTCTTGTAGAATTAAAACGGAGAATTATGATTTTTATTTCCATTATAAATTTGAGGAAAATCAAAGCATAAGTTTAGAAATTTAGTTACTTTTGAACCCAAATAAGAACCAAAAGTTGATGTCCTCTAATTCTGTTAAAATAGATTGAATTAAACTGGAGATATTTCATGAGAACTGATAACCTAAACCCGAACCCAATCAAAAGCATTAGACCTGTAATGAGTTTTGCTCAGTATTGTGGTATAAAATCCAATTCATCAACTGATGATTATATTTCTACAAATCTTTCAACAACTATTACTTCAAAATATATTCTTGAGTTTTTACATTCAATTTTTCGGGTGATAAAGAAAATCTTTCAAAATTATGGCTTATTTGTGCTCAATTTTCGCATAACTTTAATACAGATCTACATTTCAAAGTGGAAAAATTGCAATTTTTTCACTTATAGAAAGTGGCCCAATGTTCCAAAAAGATTGAGAAGGCATTAAATACTAAACTCGGTTTTGAACCTCTTACTATTTAATGTATTTTATCACAGTATTTACAGTACAACTTCTCTTTGCGAAATGAGTGCGAGGTTTTAATTTTCCTTAACATAACTTATGCTCCTCAGTCTTCGTATGAAATATATTACTTGTTTATAAATTATTGTAACTTTTAAACAAAAATTTTTCAGTGTTTTTCTACAAAGCCCTGCAATACCTCAATGCAATTTGCACTCGAATGATGCAAATGAATTATTGTAATGCAAATGATCAGCTCTCGATTAGTTTAAGGAAAAACGAGTTTACTTTCATTCATAACAAGTTCGAATAATTGAACTGAGACTACTTTATATTGTTTATTTGAATCATTTAATAACATTATTAATAAGTGACTGAAAACTTTAAGTAATGTCTGTAAAAAATGAAAACTTATATTTAAGTCATAACTTTCATTTGACATGTGAATTCGAATTTAAAATCATAAAATATTGACAACAAAATGCATAAAAAAGTTATTTATGTGGATTGACTTAAGCTTTAAGGCTGTATTTCATAGATCTGAAAATGAGATGCCGTTAAAATGAATTAGAGGTAAAAAACTGAAATTTTTTGAAGACATAATGAAAGACAACCAAATTGAGCATCAAATGAGCATAACTTAAAGTTTGTGGTTTAGGTATCATACGAATGAAAAGTATGGGAAAATGATAATAAAGCAATAGAGAAGGTATACCTGAATGATAATGGAATGCGACATAAGTGCCTGAGTGGATATACACTTATCTCATCGCAGGCGCATTTCGAGTCTGTTTAATACTCTTGAATAGCATTAGCAAAAGGTACGTCAGATTAAAGATAAAGGGACATCAGTTGACAAGCATGACATGGAGAATAAAAAGGCACTAATCAAAGTTGCAGTCAAACGAACTTTTACTGTTCTCACATCAATGACATTCAAGTGAATGAGGGAATAAGAGGCGGAACTTTGTCAACAAATATATCCCGATCCGAGTTATCTAAGTGTTTGCCAATCATTTACCATTTATTATTATTATCCTTATTATTATTATTATCTTTAAGCTTATATTGAGTTACAGCAGTGCAAACATAATCATCAATATTTTATTAGGCATTGCAGCAAATTTTACGCTAACTGTTTAGCACTTGTGTGGTATTCAGGCATTCATTCAATTATTTATAACTCATTGTCTTTACACAGAAAGACAATTGAAAAAAGGACTGACTCCTTGTTTGGTTATGAATTAATAATACCTGTGTCTATATTAATGGTCACTCTTTTCAAGTCATTTTCAAGAATTCCAACCCAAAGAATAATTTTTTTCTCAATGGAACTCATTAATAAAACAAGTAATAAAAGATTAGAATTTAGATGAATCATCTCATTATCACTACATATTGTGAGCTTCATAAGTCATCATAACAAACATTCACTGGTTTCGTTAGATTTATAAAATTCGTAGATATTATAAACTTATGAATCGAATAAAAATTCATCTACAAGTATATGATGCCAACTATTATCACTTAAAAATTGATTCATTTTAATTGAAATATTAAATGAAAAATGTGAGAATTGACTCAAAAATATATCTTTTATTTATCTGAAACAGTTATATATATATATATTTTACAATTTATGTTTTAATTTTGAAACTATATGTGAAATCACTCGCTGAGAAAGAAAATAGTTTTACTTAATAAATGCCAAATTAATAAGACTTAGAGCTGTGAAGATTACAACACACACATAAACTGACATATCATGAAAAATAATAGGATTTTTCTGAATTTCAAGCAGTCTATGGGGTGCACATTGTTTTGGATGTGTTCTAAAATCAATGTAAGGGCAGATCCACTCGAATGTCATTCAAAAAGAAATTGAATTTATATATTTTTCTCTAAAATTGCCAATAAATTAATCGTCAGTGTATGTGATCGATGTTTTCTCTTCTAAATCATTAACAATGTCAGACTTCTTGAGTCGTTTGAGCGGTGGTCCTTTGAATGAATAGAAAAAAAATTATTTGTAACAATTCATACTTCAAATATTCAAAATCTTAAAAATTTTCATTTTTGAAAAATAATCTGAGCTTAAAATATACTTTGAGGGCTTTCTTTATCAATATTTACCAATCAATACGTGACTTTTGAAAATTATGATACTGTAGTTCTCCAAATTAGGTTCAAAAAAAATTTACAATTAAAAATCTTTTGAAGTATATATAAAATATTCAAAAAAGTAATGGACAAAATGATACATATCTCTGCAAAAATCAACTTCTAAAAAATACATTTATTACTTTTTTAGGCTAATCAACTAAAATACAGCAAATGAATAGGACTACACTTCGGTTTGCTTGAATTCAAAATGTCCAAAATTGGTTTTACTACCCTAACAGCTTATTCAACCATGTATGAAATAATGAATTACTTTGAAGTACTGAAATACCCATTTTACAAGTTCATTAAATATTGCAATTAAATAAAAAAAATCAGTTCAAGTTAGATTAGAATGAATTAAAAAAGGCTGACTCAGTAATATGACAATATGTTGATTATGCAGCTAATCTTCAAATAGTTTCACATTTCACATAACTAACATTTCGCAGCCCAGGCGCGCCAATGCCCTCACCTAACCTAACATTACTCAACTTGATTTCATATAAATTCATTCATTTCACACTTAAAGTTTAATTTAATTTGTTTTATTTTGAAATGGCAAATTTTATTTTTGGAATTAGTATTATTTAAAAGACTGAAAACACGGTTTGGACATTTTGAATTGGGGCAAAAGGAAGTGCTCCTGGAATATATGTATTGCAATATATTTACAATAGCATTGCATTTAAGGTTTAGTTTAATCTAATGTATGCCATAAAAGTTTTGCAAATCATTATTCAAACAAAGGGTGTCCAACAGAAAACATTTATGTCACCATTTATTTTACTGAAAATTAATAAAATGAACATCAGTTAACCTTATATTAGACAGAAGTGACATTTTCTCAGCAAAACAAGAATTATTGGTTTAAAATATTGATGAATTATAAATTATGTGCAAAGTTTATGCAATGTTTCGAAGCACGTCAGAGACTGCAAAATAAGTAGAAAAGTAAATAAAATATGCAAATGAAAGGCGAAATAGTCACAAATCAACTCATTGATTAATTCATTTACGAATATATCAATGATTTATGAGTTTTGAATAAATCAAAATTATTCTGCTGTCAAGTTTTACATACAACTATTTTTTATCAAGAAATAGATAGTCTATATCTTAATATCTCTCTTGTTCAAATTGTTTTGTTGTCAATTTATTAATATTACGTTTAATTTAGTCAATATTATTCACAAGTTTATTCACAATATTATTATTTAGTGAATATTATTTACGCAATAATATTCTACAAGACTTGAGAGACTTATATTTGGTATTATGAAAGAGTCATATATTCAACTCAACAAGTTATGTGAGAAGGCATTAATTGCTGGAACAAGAAATTGATTTTAAAAGTGTTCAAAAAGAACAAACTCTAGCAATACATAACACAATACATTGTAATTTATAATAAAAAATAATAGTTTTTCTCGGAAAAAATAAACAATACTTAATTTTTCAAAACAATTTTGGCGTTTTACCAAAAAAAGAAAGAAAAAAGTTGAGCAGATATGAAAAATTGACGATGAAATATGAATGCTTGAATGCATGCAATATGTAAAACAGGTCAAAGACGAGGCATTGCATTACCCATTGCTTTCTATTTGTGGTTTCTCTACTATAAGTTTTCAGTTCTCTCATAGGAAATGCCTGAAGCAGATTCACCTTTTGTTGAAGAGCAATATGTTTCCTGACAAAAATACGAATAGAAAAACATGGAATGCGTGCTGCAGTGCAGATGCAATAGTATTAGGTGTAAATTACGGCCAATCATTAATCATTTGCAAGTCGGCAAACGTACTAACATTACATGACTGCAAACAAGTCATATAATGTATACACGAAATGTAAAATCACAAAATATGATAACTATTCTCAATCTCATCCATATTTAGGGCGCCGTTCAGTAATCATTTTTTGCCAACTTATACATACATTTTTAAATAACTCTCAAAAATCAAGTATTAATGACTGAAACTCAATCTTTGGATGAAAGACTGGCACCACTTTTGTAAATAATATTACGATTCAATAGTTAACCAAAATTTGTTTTAAATGATGTCTACTCTACGAAATAATATGTGATAATTCGACTTGATTTTATTTTCAATATAAATAAAATAGTATTAGTTTTCACTGAGAAATGAATGATATCGAGATAGTAGCCAATAATTTATTCAAATAATGATTTTGGTGTAAAAATAACGATCAATAAGTAAATTAGTCTTCTGTATTTAGTACATGTCTTCAATCAAATCTTTAAAAATTTCAAGATTCAGAAAAATCATTCTTCAATAAAAATAGATGAATATTCAAAACGAAAAAGTCAATCAAAATTGTGTTGAAATTTGTTATCAAAAGTATAATAAAATATGAAGTCTTAGAACATTGATGTGATTGAGATTTGATTTGTGATTTGAAAATTACAAGTAAAGTTATTCGGCAAAGTGTTAGAGGTGATTATTTAGAATAAGGTGATAATAAGCAAACAACTTTGACATGTCATTTGAACCTTCGTATTTATGCAAAAATCTTGTTTCGTTTGTCAGAAATCGTATTGAATTAATTGAAGAAATGTTGAGTTTTAAGCTCAGTTTTCACTTCTCAAACTTGATCTGTTTGGGTATCGATGGTCTGGCTATTCATATTAAAATGACCGTAAAATTTTGGTGTTCCGCAGAAGACTCTCAAACCGTTGAAGTTTGAGAAGCGCTGCAAAAGACCACCAAATGATATACATAAAGAAGTGTAGAATGAGTGAAATTTTCATTCAAATCTTGACTCTCTGTCCTTTATATTAATATTTCTATATGTGTTGTGTGAATATAAAAGTATGAAAATAAAGCCACAATATAAATAAGAAAAGTATAGAGTAAAAGACAAGTTAAGGTCAAAGTTAGTGTTAGTTCTTTTCTCTATGATTTAGAGTAAGTTAGTATAGAATAGTATAGCTATGCTTCATATGACCACTAGTCTGTCATTTACTATTGGCAATAGTGTGTAATCATTCGGTGCCGATTCTCAGTGTCGCGTCCAATGATTAAAATGGATGAATGCATTCACAATTCTCGTGTTCAACAGTATATCATACATGTTATGACAAAGCCTACAATCAAAGTTAAAGTCATCGTGTGTTTCGCTAACTTATGATATCTTTGCCTACATTTAAACAAAAAATTGTATTCAAAGCCGCTATAACTTGAAACTGACTTTTTACAACTCAATTCAAAAACTTTTGAGGTTCAAAGACTTTTTTCAAAGTCGGCACTGAATTGCAATCATTTGCAATATTCTGAGTGTCGACAAGAAAAGAATTCGCAACAAATATTTGCCTCGTTTTACGTAACACTTATTAATGGGATTATTTTACATTCAGTTCAACCACTCATTCATAATAAAGAAGTGTCCAAAATAGTTCTCAACTTAATCTGTTTGAGATATATTTTAATAGAAATTAAGTTTTATAAAAACAAGAAATGAAGTCAATTTAGTGTATCATTAATAAGAAACTAAATAAAAAATATCGGACAAAGAACCTGAACCTCATGAAGAACCTCATGAAAAACAGATTTGAAATGAAAATTATCACTAAAGCGTTCCATTACTTCTAGATTAAAACTAAAGGTTGAAAATTAGTTTCAGTCTAAACATTGAGTTCAAAGTGAAGTCGATTATGATTTGAAATGCAATTTTATTTTGTCATATCTAGAAACAAGTGAAGAGCGCCTTTACGTAAGGGTTATTTGCTTTCCAGATGCTATGCATGGATGGACTCTTTCAGAGAATAGGGCATTAAGTGAGTGGAAGCAAATTTGAAACAATCATTTAAACGAAATGGCATTTTCAACAAAAATGGGTGCTTCTCATTATATAAGGCAAAAATTATAACACATTTAAGCATAACTAGTTGTAGTTGTCGGCTCACTTTGCTTATGACGAATGTCAAAAAATCTAACTCTAAATATATAGTGTAAAAATGCCTCAAATATCTTAATGTTGAAAAAAGGAGTGCAACACTAATTTTTGTGATGGATTGCACACACAATTGAGTGAGTTGTGAGCACCACATTGAAGGATGAATGAGTTTTTCCCACGAGTTATCTATTTCTCTATTCAACGGTCACTGAACACACACTGACATCACAACCAGTAGTGAAATATTTACTAAAAAAATGCACGCAATGAAAAAAACTAAAAAAGTAGTAAAACATGCAATTGAAAAATAGGAATTAAATTATATTACAAGAGATGCTGTGAAATATTTTCTAATGTATTATTAGAGTAACAGAAAATATCTCGACTTTTTCTTTGTCCGTTAAATTTGCAAATAAAAAACGGTTTGCAATAAGTGAGAAATAGAGAGAGAGAGAGAATCTCACATTTTCTTTCACATAATATCTTAATCTAGAGTTGACTTTTCATAAGTTAGGCACAGGTTGGATGAGTTTGACTTTGACACTACTGCACATTCAGCAGAAAGAGAAGGAATTAAAAGGCGCTGCTCCAGAAAATGTTGGTTGTCAGGGGACACATACACATAGATAGACAATACATTCAGTGATAGTTAATGCGCAAAGTTAGTCATGCATAGAATGCATAGATGAAAGAGAAAAAGAATGATGGAATCAAATAAAAAGTAAGAACGAAAGAAGCAAAGAATTTCGATTTGGGGCACGGCTTCCACTTGTGATCCATGTTCTGATGACTCACTATTTAGAATAAACTGCTCTACACTAACAAAAATAACTTATAAAGAGAAAAGAGAGAGACGAGAGAGAAGTTTCTATGTATAAAATCTCTCTTGAATGGTATCGAAACAGTAGAAATTCAGTATAAGAACACACAGAATAACTTTTTTAAGTTAGTGCTTTCGAATCTTATTTCAATTTGATATTTGATTCCATGTCAATATTTTTTTACTAAATCTAAAAAAGATAAAAAGCTTTTATATTCAACATGAGAAATTCAACACTAGAAAAGCAAAATCTCGAAAGTTTTCCAAAAATTTCAAACATCTAATATTGAAACATTTTAAAGTAATCCTATTTCCCAACGGATTAAGTGAAGCATCATTCACAAGAATTAAAGTGATGCCCAAAGACTAGTTGCAAGAGTACTAGCAATATATAACATCTTTCCCAAAGTCCACTCAAATACAAATTCATTTTCTTAAAGAAAACTAAGTCTTGTTGAGTGAAATCATTGAACGACTTGATAGGTTTGAAAATTCAAATTACTATTTATCATGTAATGAAAGAAAAAATTTAAGATTAATTATGATATCATAAAAGAAATGCGCTCTAAATATTGATATTAATACTAGTATTGATAACATAGCAATTTTGGTGAAAAATTAAGACTATTATTAGGCATAAGAAATTTTTTTGATGCATTTGACATTATTTGAATGCTTATGTTTAACATTTTTCTGATTATTATTAGGAAAATAAGTCTAGAATAATTATTGATGGAAAAAAGAAACATACATTTCAGTCTGAAAATATTTTGCACAATAAGTTTCTTTAATGCGATTCTTTATCTTGAAATCTCAGTCTTGAGTATGCGAAGTAATACATGAATTATGAATGAAAATATTTATAACAAAGTAAGGAAATAAAGTAATTAATTTCAAAAATAAGATACCGACATATGTGGGCCATTACAAAAGCGATTCAACTGAAACTGTATATTTATAAGAGTGAATCAATAAGAATGCATATTTTGATATTTGTCACTCATTCAAGCGGATATAAATGGAAAAGAACATAAATTTTGGATTTGAATTAATCAAGTCTTATAGATTAAGATCACAGTCCAAAAAATTCGGTAAAGTTGTGAAGCTCTTAAATTTCATTTTAATAATATTGATCGGGAAAAAATTTCAGAACATTACTGGATTGTAAAAATTTGTTTGGCGTGCTTTGTTGTCAACACTTTCAGTTGACTTTATTTAGAGTCAAATTATTAACCAATTTTATTATAAGTTCAATAAATTTCAAGTCAAATGCAATAAAAATGAAATAAACGTTGAATGACAACATTCAATATTCAATCTATAAATAGATTTTTCAATTATTGCAGAATAAAACTAAGAATTCAATGCAAGAAAATTTGAATTATTGAATCAGGTTATGGAAACTTTGTGTTTAACAACTGTTTATTTCAATTGAAAATGTATCCAAAAATTTGATCCAAAAAATGTTCTAAATTGAATCTCTGAAAATTACAAATGCTCTGAAAAATATCTAAAACTGATATACAAAATGAAACCAAATAGGTTTTGTTTACTTGAAATAATTATTTGGTTCACTTCTTTGTGAAGTCATAAATGAGTTGATTAAACAAAATAAGGTATAACTGATTACAAATATTTGGAAAGAATAAACTGCTTTACCTCCAGTTTAAAACATTGAAAATAGTGAATTTGAATGATATATTCAGGTACGGAAGCGCTTTAGTTTGAAAATAGTATTCTTTTGATAGGATCGACCAAATAATTGGAAACTGAGAGATTGTGATACATTCATAGACACATATACTGCTTATGCAGAGAAGGGATCGAATCAAATCCCTGGAGTAATGTGAAAATGTGAGTCAAAGCTCAGCTCAACCAATAGAGTCCAAAGGGGAACATAGAAAAGCTTAGCCAAAAATGCAAATTCATTCAGGCATCACGACTCCAGTGTTAGGTCTGCCAACGCAGAAACTATTCACCGCTGAAGAGAGCTTCATAAGCAAACTCTTGACATGCAATCAATGATGCAGCAGATCATTCGTGCTCTTTCTCTCTGTTCTCTATGTTTTGGTTGAGTATAATATGTGAGTATAACATGCGAAAGGCAGCAGTCAATGCAGTTTCTCTGATAATCTGCATATAAATAGCTGTCTTTTTTCCATTGTGTGGTACTTGTCATGTAAACACAGATAGATCTGGTTGTAGCACACCATGAGAGGTCTTCGAGGAAGAATCCTATCAATAGGGACTCGACTCACTCCCAAATCTCAATTAAAGTATACCGCATAACAGTAAGGGGTCTGAGAGCGCGCCCATAGCATAGTCCGCTACCACTTGCATATATTTTTTTCACGGACGTCAGTCTAGTATTTTGTGCAAAAGCATAACATTATTTTAGAAAAATTTTCTCTTCATCTCTAAATTGCATTACGAACGCGCCTTTGACTCGGGTTTTGTTTCAAACAGATTCGGCAGCTCTTCAGCTCTCAGTAGTGGCTCTGTTGATGACAGGTTCGAGTTGTGGGGCGCAGTCGACTGTAAAGTGACTGTTTTTGGCATTTCATAGGCATAGGTCGAAAACGCACTCATTCTGCTATCAACTTATATCTCAGGCTTCTGTGGCTCTGAGCCCACTAACAACAACTTCAGTGCATGTATTATTTGATTCATTAACTTTTGTTCAAAACATTTTTGTTTTCATTTTCAAATGTATGTTCACTTTAGTCTTTACTACTATTGCATACCTTTATTAAAGTTTTGAGCTGTTTTTGCTGCAACGCGTTTGGCTTCAGTGTCAAAGTTATCCACAATTGATGAAGAATTTTCATTGGTATCATTGGCCCACTCGAGCACTAATGGTCTTCCATAGAAATGTGTGCTATGGCATAAAGCATCGAATGCTCTCTTAAAAATGCATAGAAAAAAGAATAAACTCGAGTTAAATCTCAACTTTTCATACATAATATATTGTATTCTATACTAGTCTAAAGAAATAATACAAACTGAATAGCGTTTGCGATTCAACTGAATTAAGAGCAAAATAAATCCCTTTATAAAAATTTTACAACTTTGATGAATGAAAGAAAAAAGTAGTAAATACTAAATGATTGAGAGCAATGAACACACTTTTGCATCATTTTTAGTGACAAAGTCCACAAAACCAAATCCACGATAAGATCCGATTTCCGCTAATTTTTTTGGAAGACGTACTGCTTTGAGTTCACCGAAAACACTGTATAATAGAAAAAAATACATACATTTTAACCTCTTTAATATGAATTTATAGGTTATATGATTTCATTTGTCACTCTAGAGGAACGGACACATTAGTAGAAATCCTAAGCATTTGCATTAGTACTCATTAATGCGATCATCCGTTCAATAATGTTCACGAATTGTGCACAAAAAAATTAGAAGAGATAACAAAGAACTTTTTGCTGAATAATTTAACGCTTAAACAGCTTTGAATACCACTTCATGCAAATTGATGTAATGGTTGTTCGATTCTCTAAAAACTTTTACCTGAATAGCTTTTTCACATCTTTGAGACTCGCTTCAAATGGTATATTCTTTACGCAAATTTTGGTTCCCGTTTGTTTCTCAACCCCTTTTCTTCCGGAATCATTTCTTTGTGTCCTATAAAAAAATAATTTTATTAAAAAAACTAATATATAATTAAGAAAAGAGATGAATTTGGTAATACATTTTTGTGGCTCTATTCGAAATCTTAAGTTCTAATGAATGGCCATCAAGTTTTGAGTGTTGCATTTCTTTCAATGCTTTTTGTGCTGATTTTTTATGTACAAACTGAACAAAGCCATAACCCATTGATAAAAGTCCATTAGTATTCTTTTTGTAAGCTATTGTTGCGCTATGTATTTGACCACATTTTGCGAAATGATTTCTGAAATCTTCTTCATATGTATCGAAATTCAAATTTTTAACAAATAAAGTCGTGTCATCTTCTGGTTCAATATCTGCAACTAATTCTTTTTCATCAGATTTACCGGTATTTTCACTGTTAATATCTTTTTCTTCTGTTTGGATATTGTCCTCAATACCTTCATCAATATTTTCATCCGAGTTGTCTCTAAACACATTATTTGGCGCCCACTCTAAATACAAAGGATAGTGTTTGAAGTTATTGTACGCCAATTTGTTGAACGCTATCTTCGCTTCATTTGGTTCTTGCATTTCGACGATAGCAGTGACTCCATTTGGCGGCAGAATAACTCTCATAACAAGTCCAAATCTCTTAAATAATGAACTGATTTCATCTGATGTTGTGTTTGCCGGTATATTCTTGACCAAAATCACATTTTTACTTCTCTCAGTTTCAGTTTCACTGAAAGATTTCAAAGATATACCGTTTTGTAATAAGAATCGTCGCATTTCATTAACAATTTGTGTTTCTCCCAAAGCCATTCTCACTGCTATACTATCGTTGGCATTGCTGTCCGCCAGCAATTCTGCCTTTTTTATGTTGAATTTCTTAGACATGAGATCCGCGACAGCGTTAGCGCCTATGAATAAAGTGTTCCATTGATGAGATTTATTCGCCTGAGCTTTCTTTTCAATTTCTTTCTTCTTTTTAAAAGAGCTGCCATCGTCTGCAGCGAAAGGAGGCTCTACTTTATCTGGTTTTGCTTTGGCAGGAATTAAGTGCAAAAGTCTTCCCTGAAAATCAGTGCGATCTAATTCGGAAAAGGCTTTGACCGCATGTTCGGGAAACATGAAAGTAACGAAAGCGAAACCCTTTAGCTTTTTAGTGTAGGAATCGATAGGCATATGAAACTCAGATAAAGTTCCGTATTTAGAGAAGAGTTCCCGCAAATCATTTTCCTCACATGTATACGAAAGATTTCGAACATATATTCTTCCGGATTCTCCAATCGCTTCTTCAGCCATTTCTGCATTTTTCCATTTCGGTTCATTCGGTTTAGTATTAGTTTCAATTTGTTTAGATTTTTTATTATCACATTTAACTATTTCTATTCGATGTCCGTCAAGAAATCCTCTGTGTTTGACAAGAGCTTGTTTTAGTTCTTTGATTGTCTTAAACGACACGTAAGCGATTCCTTTTACTTTTGGCGCTAACCTTAAACTGATTGGTTTCAACGGATCAAAAAACTCTTTGACTTGTCTTTTCTTTACTTTATATGGAAGACCTTTCAATTTGACAGTGAATTCATGTATAGTTTGCGGCAATACTTTTGATTTATTCTTTTGAATATTACTTTCTTTTGAAAGTTTCTTATTTTTTATATCCTTATTATTGTCCTCTTTTTCAGTTTGTTTTTCTTCTAAATGATCATCACTTTTATCATCAATGATTTGACTTTCATTAATAATGATATCATCGCTCCAAATATGCTTTCCTTTTCCTGAATCAACATTTCGCTGAACTTTAAGAAATTCTTCAAAGTCTGGATCGTCTTTCACTTCATTAAAAGGATTCAATTTATTCTTTTTCTTGACTATCTTCTCCTCACCAGTATTTTCAACTACTTCTTCATTATCTTCTTCCTTATTCTTATCATATGAAAATTGTGACGAATTTTTATCTTTTTTTGGGAATTTTTTCCATGAATTGGCACTTAATTTAACGCTTATTTTACATGAATTTATAAAAGTTTTATCGAAATAATTGATGGCATCGTTTGCTTCAGTTTCTCGTTTATATCCAATGATTGCATGTTTTTTATCTTTATTCAATTTAAAGTCTTTTATCTCTCCTTTAGATTCAAATCTCTTCCTCAGTTCTGATTCTGTTATCTATTAATTGTATTTAAAATATCAAAAATTCAAATTTCAATATTATTTGAATACATTCACCAAAACGATGGAAAAAACTCACATTTTTGGGTAAATTTTCAATAAATATTCTCGACATCCTTTAGAAGTTATTGAATCAATCGGTTTAATCAATAATATGAATAATTTATTAATTTAATAAATGAATTACCAATTAATTGAAACACATTTCAAATGAAAGCATATTTTGTAAAATCAAAACACATGTGACTTTATTATTCAAATCTTTAAAGCATTACTCACAACATATAATGACATCTTTTGGCGATAGTTTTCAATAAAAAACTTTAAGAAAAATAACTTTTCGAGAGATTCTCGAGACTCGGATCTCGACTATGTCATACCCCGTGTGATGGAAATTCATTTAGTAGAAAATTATATTCAATTCAAAATAAATAATTTCATATATATATTAATTTTTGGAAATAAATTTGTATTTTTCATAATAATTTTACAGTCTTCGGATTTTTAGGTCAAGACTTATTGATTGATTTCTAGATTATTTGAATTGAAAATGATAATTACATTGTTACACATATAACTCGATTCAGTAGCGCACTATTTAGCAAACTTTATAAATGGACCTCTTTTTAAGAAATACTAACAAATGAGTTACAAGTTAATTAAATAATGAAAAGTTATAAATATTTCATGAGTAAAAGACTTAAGTGAGCAATAAATTAGAGATGAAGATTAATGAAGTTTATTGAAAATAGGAACTCCTCCAACTTCCACAGAAATAGGTCCAGATTTTTTTCCAGAAAATGGATTACGATTTCTGTTCATATTGATTCGAACCAAACCATTCAACACGTTAATACCCATTCCTAAGCCTGTAAGTGGATCTTTGTGAAGATCCATATTATATATGTGACTAAAAATAAAGAAAGTTTGAGTCAACTTTTGCATTAATCAAATCAGTTAATTTATATTTAATTCCAATCGTTAGTCTTTAAAATTTTAATTCTTCAAAACTTTAAGTTTGAGTTAAGAGATGAAAATTGTCAACTAATTCAAAATAATAGTTTTTATACTTGTAACTTATATTACGAGATTAAAACTACTATATATACAACTATTTTTAACAAATTAAACTTTTTTTCTTACGGTACATGAACGCCAACATGTTTTCCATAGTCATTATTTACTGTAACTAATGGAGGATGATGTGGATGATGATGCGGATGATGAGGATGTTCATGCGGATGATGAGGATGTTCATGATGTTCATGATGTT
>JAQFZT010000126.1:0-38783 GCA_034696325.1 Camisiidae sp. | reverse complement strand
GTATAACATTATAAGTTAAAGTAAAGGGATGTTACCATTCTTTTCATCATAGAAATAAAGACATCAAACTAGTAAAAGTCTTTTTTTGTTTGGCAAGTGTTTGGGATTATTTAGCATTGAAATAGGTTTCACTTGTGTACTATTCAGTTATGCACTACACACTACTGTATTAACAACTCTACTCTCATTCTCTTTCTCTCCTCTTTATTCGCAATTATACAGCAAAATACGGATGAGAGGATGTGGAAATAGTCCATTTTCAGCTATTCATCAAAATAAGTCACTCAACTAATTAGATGCGAGAAATACAACTTTTTTTCAAAGGAAAATTCAATAACACTAAATGGAGTATTATATTTAGCATTTAGAAAACTTCCTTTAACTTCTTTCATATCAATTAAGAAATTTTCAAAAGTTAATTTCAAGCTTTCATTGAGAAAAGAATCAATAAATATAAGGTTTGGAGTAAATTTAGAAAATCAAATCATGCTTTAATAAGAGTCGATGAAAAAGACTTAATTATTTCCATAGAAAGTTTCCATATATTGAGAAATAAAATGATTAATACCATGAAGAAGTAGATGATCTGCTCGGCGGACTCTGTTGTGCCCCATCGCTCGACTGCTGTGACAATTTGCTAACAAGTTTACTTGTTGAATGAACTCCAGTGCCAGTGGTTGGCGGGACATGAATCGCTTCTGGCTTTTCATTCGACTTATTCTGCATGCGTTGTCGACATAGATCCTATTCATGATCATCAAAATAAAAGGATCAAATTTATATAAAAGACTCCCTATTTTTCAGTCAAGATTTCATCAGATTTGTCAGTAGTTTGCTTTCAATATGAGCTTAATTTCTTAACTCAATTCAGCCTGAGTTTGCATTTCCTTCTAAAGCTTATATAACAAATTTGAATGGAGAGTAGACTCATATTTTGAATGGTAAAAATTAAACTCCCCTAAAGCAAAGCAAGTAATTTGAGTGTAACACAAATACTTTATAAAAAATACTAAGAAAACAATTTTCTTTCTTCACGTTTCTTACTTGTGAAATTTGATATCACATACTCTATAAATTAAATGTCAACAAATTTTAATAAATATCCAAATAAAGTATAGTATAGCATAGTATTTACTTTGAAATTTAAAGAAAAAGTTTTCAATAGATAATTGTAATTCATAATCCTCTCAAATAGTCAATGGTTGAAGAACTGTCAATATTAAAAATAAATGAGATTTTTTTATATTGTGCAAAACTAATGCCTTATCTAAATGCAAAATTTTCATCATAAAAGAATCCAAAAACAATTTTATAGAAAGAAAATTTATAATTGCTATCATTAAATAAAAATACTATTGTACTAATTGTTTGGTTAAGATTTTAATTTATTTGAATTAAAAAACTTTAGAGTTTGTTAGAAAAGAGAAGTAAAATGAAATCGAGATTAGATTTAAAATTTGCTATTGAAGTATTGATTAGAAAAAGTTGTATTGACAAAGCCTTACCTGATAGTCTTGACTCGCTTCAACATCTGGTCGAGAAGTGAATCCTTGTAGCTTTTGACGAAACTTGGCGTTTCGCCTGTATAGAAATACAAGAACACCGCTGACGAGTGCTGCCATTATCAATCCACAAAGTGTCAAAGTAAGACTTGTCAGACGATGCAGTGATGCTTTAGCCACTTCATTAGATACCACTTCAAGTTTGGTCTGAAAAATAAGTCACAAATTAAACTCAAATTTTCATCGATGAAAGAGACGTTAGTTTTTAATCGCTGGCAGAGAACACCCGAAATGATACAGTAAGACATTATTTCACTTTTGTTGCTTTCTATTCTGCAACATTTGTATTTGAATTGAGAAGAACACTAACATTAATAATAGAAGAACTGAAAAGAAATGGTTTCCTTAGATACGAAAGAGCAACATATGAAGAACCAAATTTGAAGTACTGAAATACTATACAATCATTATTAAAGATGTGCTCATTGCCATTGTCTGCATTCCTATTATCTTTATATACTATAAGTTATACGAATACGAGAATACGAAAGCTATTCATTTATCAAAAGACTTAGCATTAATGTTGAAAAATAACTTCAACTTTTTCTATATTTATGGTCTTAAATCTCCGAACAGATGATTTAATTTGGGACATAACTAGTATCTATTTCTCTGTATTGTGAGTTTAATGCATTCGCATAATGAAAATAGACTTTATTTTGAGACAAAAGACACGCATTGATGTCAAGTAATACTAATTATAGATATAATATATATATTGATGTCACTCAATGAATGAATAGGAAAAGATTGAAAATAGAAGTAAGACTACTCCGTAATTACTTATGAAAGTATAAATGCGTTGTTTTTGTTTGAAAACTAGGAAATATGCGAATAATAGTAAGTTTAGACTCTGTTATCGACCACTAATTCATAGAAAGTATTGTGAAGGAAAGGAAAGTATTGAAAGCATGAAGAAGAGAAGCATGAAAGAAACGAAGGTAGGATGCATTAGATGCAATTGATGATGTAAGTTATGGATTAGCTTTCAGGTACGAATTTTCAATTTTGTCTGTGACTCGATAGGGTAGAGTTCATATTTCAAACTATTAGAGAAATAGATATTCCCCATCAATGAATGTATTGAATAACAGTATGTATGTATGTATTGAATGATATTATAAAAGGAGTATTAACTTCTAAGAGTGCAGAAATACTTCTAACCCGAGAAGTATTAGAGTTTACAACACATGGCATCAATGATGGCATTATCTCTATATTATGATAAGACAAGTTGACTATACAATGATAATTAAACAAAATAACTTTTACTTCCCTCTATCATATAAAAAGGACAGTGAAATGTGAGGGTCTGCTCTTGTATTGGTTGTTGTGTAGGCAAAACTTTCATCATTACTAATACATAAAGGAAAGATAATATCTTATAGAAGAGGCAACATTAGGAGAGAACTTTTTAATTAAAGCATCTGCTGCCGCATTTGTAACAAAAGGCAGCGACAGATGAGGAAATGAGCGGTGAGTTTCATTGCATAACAATCTTTGCAAATGCATACTTTACATCCTTTAATAACTTATATTAGTTATACGCAAATATATTCTATACTCTCTTTTCTCCACAGTTAATACCTTTTTAAAAAGGGGTTTAAATTCAATGTTCACAAAGATTTTTTATGGATCAATGAGTGAATCTTTCGATAGAAACTGTGTTTTATTCTTCAAACGTGTGAAATAGTCAATACGAAGTTTAGTAGATTTAACCAAATTCAACAAATCTTCATCTTCTACTTTGCATCTATCGATACTGTTCAACGAACTCCACAATTAATAGAAGATTTACATATTTATATAAGTATTGAATTTATAAAATTCTTGTTTAAAAACTTTATGCAAAGAACTACTTAAATCTTACTTAAACAATATTTGGAAAAAGAAGTAGAAATTAGAATTCAAATTATATAAGGATTTAATGTCGTGAAAATAGTTTTCAAAAGTCATAAATGAACGCAATTTATTTGGGAAACATGAGTCAAGCAAAGGACTTGTTTGTCTCAAGTTAATAATGCGAGTTGAAGACCAAATTGTATGCTTTTCTTAATATCTATTAAGTTTCCTTTTGAAGCTATTCCTTCAAAGAGAAAAACTATTCGTTGTTTTTGTCTTTACAACAAAGGAAACCCAACGTCTAAAGATTGTATCAAAACCTCATTAAACATGTTGAAACCTGAACCGAATTAGAAATTTGTATGAATTGACCCTTAATATGATCTCGAAGTATTAGGAGTTAAATTGATATTCTCTTCATGAGTTATCAGTTCGAATTGCATATAGCCATCAGATCTCAAGAGCCCTATTAATAATGTGTTTTTTGTGTTGCCTTTTGAGTGAAAGTGCAAAGTTATGGCCAACCAATTTAATTGGTGAAAAATGGCAAGTTTGTGGCCATATCTCAATCATATGCCTCATTGTACTGTTCATTTAAGCAGAAAAACATTTACACTCGAGTCAGTTCGCACGCAATGTTCTCCTTTTTCCCACTCCCGGAACAATATTGAACGAACTCATCCTTGAAAATTGACATAAACGGACAAAAGCCTCATCTGAAGAGATAACGCATATATGCAATAAATGCTGCGAATGTAACTCTTCAATCAATAAAGTGAAAATACGGCACTATTGAATATCACCATTAAATACAGATGCGTAATGTCACTAACTTATAACAAAATTATCAGATATAATACTAATCAATATTTTCAGATTCCATTAGGAATGCAGATTTCATTACATTTTCTCCACTAAATCTTATTCATTTCATAGGAAGTCCATCGAAAACCTCAATATCTATTGAATAGCCATTGAATATAGTTTCCAAAATTGTTTACATAAACCATAGAACAGGTTAGCGGTTACGCCTCTTAACTATCTAATAACTATCTGAAGATGAAAAGTCTTCTTCAGCAAAAATATTTAGCTTTTTCTCATATTGAGAAGTATAAGCGAATGGAGGAATCACTACAATGTTTCTAAAAGCTGGATGTCTTATGTTTGAAAAGCTACAGTGCCATCAGATGAGCTTTATTACGATAGCATTAACGTCGAAAACTGCTTCTCCAGTACTTATATGTAAAAACTAGAGACTAACACAAAGTCTTTACACATGGACTTTGATGATGGATACGGATATTTAATTTGTAGAATGTAAGCCTCTAGTACTGACTTTTTCTCATTCGAGAGACTTAAGAATCACTTGAACACAAAGCCCTGTCATTCTCATCATTTTGAACAAATATTGTATTTCTCTTTTATGGCAAAACGGAATATAAATGTAACAAACTTTCGACTTCAGATTATATTTTTTCATTCCGATTCTTGTTTACTTTCAAAAGACAATTGATTAATAAAAATAATTCACGTAATAGTCATCCATTCGAAAAGTAATAAAATGGGTTTCTTTTAATGTGTTGTTAAAATATATTTTAATCAAATGAATGCGAATTAGTTTTGAAGCTTAAGTTTAGTTATGTATTAACACAAATCAGACTTATTTGGCAATGAATTTCGCTGAAATTTCTCTACTTAATCAAACCTCAACCAAATGAGTTATTTCATAGCATTTATCAAAACATTTAATAATGTCATCACGAATATAAACATTAATTTAAAATTTAATATATATTAGAATTCTAAAACTTTTAGTGAATCTAAAAGCTATGATAGAAATCCTTTCAAAACACTATGAATTACTTTCATATAATTTTATGATTAATAATTGAGTAATTCTAATGTGATAGTTTCAGTCATGTTTAATGCAACGCTTAATCAAAGCCAACAACATATTAGTGATTTTGGAGTTTACAAACCCTAAAGTTTGTTTTGTTAATCTCAAAAAGTTCCATTTGCTTACGATTTGCTAGAGTAAGGATTTTCAAAATAAATAGTTTATCTCATAATTAAAGATCAACAGAAAATTCAATTTAATGTTTTCATTAGGAGATGACTTAATAAAACAAATCAAATTTAAAGTCTCATAATATTAATACTGTGATTACCTGTACTTTTCTCTAGTTTTAGTACATAATATTGTTTTACCGTTTTATTGAATTATAAATATATTTAATAATCATAATAATTAAGAGGACTGAATGAAATGAGTGAAGACTAGAAAGTTGTGAATAACTTAAGATGCGTTCTCTGAAGCCTAAAGTGTTGAGTTTGAGCTTGAGAGTTGAGCTTAGAGTTAGAGATGGGAATGAGTGAGTAAATGGTGAAATATAAACTATATTTTATGTGGCACTTGCAATATATTTTAAGTTAAGTTAGCGCTGAATTTCCACAATTTGCCATAAACTACATTTGCTGCGAAAGTCTAGTAGAACGAAGAAAATAAGATAAAGTTTGGCTGTATCGGGAATTGGAATGAAACATTTTTGCTAACGTTCAGCAATAAATTTGTTATTTAATACAAGTTAATGGATGCCGACATTTTCAGTAGTTGGCTGTCGGTCTCGGCATTTCGTCATCGGATGTGAACAACAATTCATTGGAGAAGAAGTAAAAGAATTAGTTGTCGTTCGCTTTGGCAGAAAGCATTCAAACAAAGCTATCGATCACCTGAATCTCTCTTTCAACTCGAACTACAAAAACATTATCCATTATATGTTTGCTAACATTTTACTGATTAATCGAAATAAGCAATAATATGGTATGGCTTTGAATAGATGATAACTTGACTGATTTTAATGTCTCAATTTGCGAAATAGTAAAATAGTTTGACTGTATATTCACAGAAATGGGTTAAAGATATGAACCAATAAGAAAGAAAATAAATAAAAGAAATAAATGAAGAAGAGAGACGACGAAGAGAGACGACTAGTAGTGAGAAATGTGTATACAGAAAGAGTAAAGAGAGTGATTGCCAGTGATCTCATTCTTGTAGAGCAATATCGCAATATATTATAATATAGGGAACATTATTCACATCTGACGTTCATTTATATATCAAGACAATAGTGGAGTGTATTTGAGCCTCAATTGTGCCCAAGTCTCAGAGCCTGAGTGTGTGGAGTCCGATAGTTTCATAGTTGATACATGTTATAGACAAATGCTTTTATGCAGAAAAAGCTAAAGAAGTGAACGTAAAGCAATTCAACATTAAGGCAGTTGAACATTAGGCAGTTCTTTGCGATAGAGGAGTTTTTCCCCCATTCTTTCGTTATGTATTAAAGATGATGGTCTTATTTTGCTGATGGAGTATAGGGGTTTCCATTGAGTCCCTCGAGCACTTTTTGGTCCTCAATCGAGTCCATCACATCTTGTTTGTATAACAGGCAAACCTAGAAATGCGAGACAACCAAAGCTCACATTTGAACGCATAAAGCCTTTCCACTTCTCTATACGGACTAATTTTGTTTTTATGAACTTAAAGTGCTTCCAACGGAACTAACTTTCATACGAGTATGACATTTATGCCAAACAAAATTATTTATTTATTTGACATTTCAAAGAATGCCGTCTTTCGAGAAACATAACCAATTTTTACCTACAATTTAGTTTAATAAGCATTTGATAACTCTTGATAATACACATGCATTACTATTTTATATTGAAAATGGTAGACATAAACAAATTTGAAGCGAAATACATACATAATTATAGGCAAATTAGTCACACATGGAATGCTCACTCAGAAATCGGAGAGTTGTACCTACTATTTGATCATCTAATCCTGCCTTTACATTAAGTTTTGCTGGCAGTGATTCCTAAAAAATCAATAAATGCCGCTCTGAATTTTGCAGAGCATGTTATTAGTGTGTGATATTCATGAGACACGATCTGTGTATTTGTCGCTATATTCGCTTTAGTTCACTCCACACACCAGTTTATATGCAAGAAGTCTGTATATGAATACAGATCACCTAAACTAACTTATATCAGATACTAACTAATCTCAAAGATATTTTACGATAATAAACGCTAATTTTCTTATTTAAGAGATCATTTCCGAGCAAACAAGTAATAAATAAGTCATTTTATTCTCATTTTGTTTCATTAAATGTGCCATTATAAGTTCAAAAGTACCACATTATTATATACTTGTGAGGTTGCGCTTAACATCTTTACAAAAATCTTAGAAAATGTGTACCAATATTTCTAGTATTGCGCAAACTCACAAAGTATATCATAAATAATAATGTGGGTATCTTTTGAACTTATAATGGCACATATGATGATGAAACAAAATGAATAGAGCATTGAAACAATCGAAAATGATTTATTATGAAAGTGGAAATGATTAGAAACTGATAGTGAGGTTATACTGGATCTATGAGTAATACAATGAAATATAATAAAAGTTGATCAATCACTAGGATCGCTATACTGGTAGACTTGAAATGGACTATATTGTAGTTTTGCTTAAATGAACACTTCAGATCGGAATTCAAGGCCCACCAGACGACGGATTGTTTATAAAAGATGCATTAGTGTAGAGATGCCTAACGACAACATTTGCAGCCCCGAAGAAAAAACTCATTCGTCTAACGCTTTGGAACAGATCAAGTGATGCATTATTCATGAAACAAGCATTTTTTCAAACTAAAGGACTAAGTCTGCACTTAAAACATTTCCGCAATTGCTTAAAATCAAATTTTTGTTCTGATAAAACTGTTATTTCGGCATTTGATTCACTTGAATAGACTCACCGGTAATTATATACTAATAATATACTACTTGTGAATTACTTTTTGGCTTCAAATAACAAATTGCAACTCAACTCACAATTGTATTCAATTCTCTTTCAACAGGCAATGTTTGGCGCAGAGAAAGTGATTGATGAGAGGTTTTCTATGCTTTTTATTTTGATGAAAACGTCGAGCTATTACTTCTAATACAACACACTTTCAACAATATGTTCCCATTTATAACAATTTAAAAAGAAATATTTTACGTTTAAGTTATGTGTTTAAACGCAAGCATAAGATAAATACTTATTCTGTCAATTAGTTTATCTTAAATAAAATTGTAGAATTGTGTTCATAAATTGAATAAAAATATTGATTAATTCGCTGAAACCTTGTATCGATTTTTATTTATAGCTGTGTAAAAAGAAAGAATGTTTGGCAAAAGAGAAATGCGCTGTTACAGTTGACTCTCGTTATAGTGAACACCCAAAATCCGTTCACTAAAGCGAGCGTTCACTATAACCTCAGTTTTCTAGCCCTACGGAGAGACCAACCATTAGAAGAAGAAAAATGGTTGACTATATCCGATTTGACAATAACGAGAGTCGACTGTATAGTAAAATAAACTACAAAGTATACTATTGCTAAAGGTATTCTTGCAAATAAAACTGCAATATCCGTCCCTAAAGCTCCATTTAGGTAATAAAGTCCACAATGAAACACTGTTTGATGCATTGGTTTGCTTCAAACTACAAGTATGCAAACTTATAATTTATAATATTGGCTATATTTTACTCTAAAACCCAAATTGCATGTAAATAAAACCATTTCTATATTTATATAGAGCTTAGAAATACACCATTTTTGCATCATTACAGCCCACAAGTCACTCATATGTCAGCATTTCATTACCGTTAACTTTCATGAAACCAACACTTTCTGGTGATTCATGTGGAAAAGTCCAGCTCTAGATCACTGCTAAAGCAGATCTTCAAGATGACACCATCACATTCCCAATGCGATCCTTTATAGAAGATTGGATTTTAACTCCTTATTAGCACAGAATAACTAAATTGTCGGCTCTTTAGAAATATTTTTTCTTAATTCATTAAGTTATGTCTACTCATTAAACTAAATCAGTTGCTCGAGAAATGTTTAAGAAATCAATGATATTAACAGCTTTAAACGAAGCTCATCTCTAGTCATCAAATTATTGCTGGTTAATAGTGAGTGCTAATGAGTTAAGCATTAAGTCTATTACTCGCTAATTCGTAGTCTATAAAAACAAGTAACATATTTTGTTTCTTCAATCAGTGCTCTAGTGCTCTTACGATTCTCCACTTTCGCTATCATCTTAACTTATTCCGTAGTTTTTAAATTCATCTAAAAATCTTTTAATCAGACAAAGTTTTAAGCATAAAAATCAAAATTATTCAAATATTCAACTGAAAAGATTTTTTCATCAATTTGTTTGAAAAAGTTCTTAATTGAAATTTCTGTTAATATGCTTTGATTATCGATGATTCATATAGAGTCGAAACAGAAATTTTCTATACTGTTAATCATGAAAAGATAAACAATAATATATCGATTAATCAATTATGAATGAAGAAACTTTATTCGGTTAGAGGATCATTAAAATTATTATTTGCTGCACAAACAAGTTTGAATGGTATTGTCTTTATAATAATCTAAAGAATGCTAATTATTCCATAATTAGTGATTATTTCAAGCACTTTTAAATAGTAATTTAGGTAAAATTGTTGGATCGCATCCATCAACGCATAGTCAAAATGCTTTTGAGCCAAAGCGCGAATAACATTACATTCAACCCTTTCATATGACAAGAATCCCAATAAGGGAAAATTTATTCACGATAAACCTTCACTTCACTGATTGCTAGAACCAGTACTGAGAAATCAACATATCATTCAATAGAAATCTTCAAATATGATTGTCATGTCGAGTGAATGTAATTTGAATTTCTTTTCATCAAATATTAACTCAAAAATATGGCAAAATTTTAGAAATAATCTTCCAATTCTTGCAACTCTTTCTCTCATTATTCAATTAAAAATTGCTTCAACAGAGTTCCCAAAAATATAAAAAGATATTATTTCTCAGTTTATTAAATAAAATTATATTATCCATAAAATAATATGAAAGACACTTCGGATTTAATGGAATGTTAAAGTTTGGTCCCGATCGTAGACTTTCTTATTTTCTATCCTTCAAAAGTGTCTTTATGCATATTTTGAAAAGATATGCAAAGCAACAACTTATGTGCATTGAAATGTCAACAATTTTGCTGCTGATATTTCTATTCAACCGAATGTATATCTCTTTAATTTCAATAAGTGATAAAAGTATACCATATTTTGAAAAGAATTCATATTTCGCGGAACATTGAATATAAAAAGAGAGGAGAATATAAAGAGTAAAAGAGAAGTTATGTGGGAGAGAAAGGAGAAATAGGAGAATTTGATATACATAACTGGTTACAGTGCTATTTGACTATTTGTAGGCTTGTATGATAGGAGGCTGGAGGCAAAGATTGCCATTCCCGGAATGAAATTGCATCGAAACTCAGATGAAAGAGTTTGTCATTCATTCTTATTTCCCACAAAATATGTTTTACAATGAGTAATGGTTAGAAAGGAGAGCACAGACTAATATATTTTTACATAACTCACTAGTATTTATAGAGAACTACTTGTATACAGATCTGCCTAATCATAATTTTAATCAATGAGTTCAGGGAAAAACTTAGCATTGAATCGAAATTGAAATAAGAATATCCAAGAACTTTACCAACTATTTGAAAGAAGATTTGATACACGCATTGAGAATTGTGAGTTAGTTTAGCTTAAGGGCAAATAAATGGAAGCCCCAAAATGATGGCATATTACTAGTGCTGAAATATAAAATAGTTTCTACAGTGCATCTCATATAATAGAAATGGAGTGCAAAGGCTTCATTACGGAGCTGAAGATGAGTATTTAATCATTTAATTAAGAGAGAACCTCCGAGCGTGTTATCTCTGCATTCAGGCGTAGTTCAAATTGTGTTCATATGGTTATGTTGTTGCCTAGATATCAAACTTCATGGATGAGGACAAAGAATAAGGGGTGCGAACATCTATCAGAGTCCGTGAGAGCACATCAAATTCACAGAGAAACTAACCAGAGATCAGAGAGAACAGAGACAAGAGAGGAAACAATCATATTTTTATTATTGATACGACAGACAGAGCATGGATTATAATTTGAATTTGAATGGATAAGGCTTTAAACTCTGAAAAGGGTGAGAGAAGTTGCTTATGTATTGCGTGATAGTTGGGTTGTTCTGAGGCCTACCAGAATTCAGGTATTGCTCATTACTTTAGGTTCAATTGTTAATACTGAAGGTTGTTCTTAAAGGTTGTAATCTTGCAAACATTTTTGTTTTGATAATAAACTTTCAGAATTATTTTTCATATCTCTCTATTCCCACATTTCGTGTGAAACTGCTAAAGGGCCCAAAAATCGAAGTGATGAATAATTTAAATTTTCCATAAGTGTATTTACAACGACTCAACTACTTTTCAGGACAACATTAATGCAGGCTATAGTGTATAGGCTTAACTTATTTTGTATGGAATTAACTTATTTTGTAGAGAATTTAAGCACAAAAGTACAGGTAGTTTTCAAAACAATATTTTGAGTAAAGAAAAAAACTAAAAGTTATATCTTTTTCCTTGCATTCCAATTAAGATAAATACAGACAATTTTTTGCTTATTCAAAATATATTGATAGTTGTATAGAGTTAAGTATCAAAAATAGATTGTATGATATATTTTACCTTTTTTTAGATATTCTTTACGACTAGATTAAAGAGACAACATATTTGTCTTCCAGAAACACTCACCACATACAACATATAACATTTCTCAAACATAAATTCAGAAAAGAAGCTTTGAATATAATACAGACAATCCTCCACTCACTTGAGCATTCTTTATATTTGAGTTTTGAAAGCAATAGAGATTCCTAAACCCTTATGAATATTTACGGTCTAATCTACAAAATTGTTTTGATAGTAAATTACTAATTGCGAGGATATATGCTCTCAAAAAGTTTAGAATAGAGTATTACTACAACTTTAAGAATATTTCTCCATCTGATCATCTAAAACAACTAAATATATACTGACATCAATCAGAAAAGTGTATATGAGTTCCTAATATTCACAGCAGAATATCTTTTTGAGCTGTTATTTGGCTTTACATGTTTTTAAAATGAACTGAAAGTATGATCCCAAGAGGCACTCAAATAGTGAATTTATTCATGTCTATAACATAATTATGGCGATATGACAGTTCATCTCAAACTTATTCAATCCGTTTTCGCGATTCTCTCTCTCTCTCTCTCTCTCTCTCTCTCTCTCTCTCTCTCTCTCCCCTCTCTTTCTTAATGTCTGTACTGAATTTCTTTTTATTCTCAAAGTTTTTCATAATTTAGACGAATATAAAACATTTCTTACAAGCGATTAAATTAAGACAAAGCTTTTTTGGAAAAAAGTGCTAATCTCTGATAATTATGAAATAAGAAATGTTACTAATTTTCATAAGAAGATGCAGGTATACTACTCTTCGTATCTTAATTCTACTGAAGTTTTTCGTCGGAACAAACATGAAAAAGTATAAGTCATCTTTTCTCATAGGGATTAGAGCAGAAGCTTTTTCGCTATTATATCTTATAAATTGACGCAACGAAAAAAATTCTGTATTAGAGAGCATACTATTTGATGTTTCAGTGCAGGTTAAAAAGCTTTTTACCTTTCTTAAAAAGAAAAAGTACTTTCAAAATGAAAAATAGAGTTCATAAAGTGAAACATAATGAAGTAACAGCTATTTTCAAGTCCACATTATTTTAGCTCATTATTGAATATTTTAGAAAATTAATTCAATTTCATCTTCAATAAAAGCCAGTAATCGTTCTGTTCTTCGCAAAAACTACTGCTTAATCGATAATTTGATTTTAATCAATATTTTTATGAGTTATTTAAAGAATAAAGACATGAAATTATTAATTATATCAGAAGTATTTGTTTTATTTTACTTATAGATTGTTTCTAAAATAGCTCAAAATTTTATTTGTTATTTGAGACAAAGTTTCATTAAGACATATGAATGTCTTTTAATATAAACATTAGTAATATTTAAGTTTGAAGTGTGTTTCACGCGAACAAGTCTTAGAGATTAAGTCTCGTTCATCTCAATTGACCGCTTCTGCTTATCGGGTAATTGTTTGTGCAGTAAATTTGAGTGAATTCATTGTGAATTATGGTTTGGCGAACAAACTATTTCACACACAAAATAGTCTAATTCTAATAGTTTTGTAGAGTTTCTACTTTTCTGCTCAGGATTTCTAGAGTTGAAGAAAGAAAGAAAATCTCATTACACGAAAAAACGCTGAATTTTGCTTTTCAAAGAAAATCAAAGTTAACCAAAGCTGAGAGAGTAGTAGAGACTTTGCCGTCGTTTCAATATTTCATGCATGGGTTCGCATAAGAACTAATATGATAGAAAAGGTAGAGCTGTGTTGTGTATTGTCTGACGTTAACAACTCGCAAAGAAACCCCATTTCTACTCATTTTTCGTTTGCTTTATAGCATCGCAACTATATTAGGAATAAGCAGAACAAGTCTTTACAATATCTTAGTTTTATATCAGAATTTTACAATTCAATGGTTTTGTTGTAAGCAATTAAGGAAATTTTCACTTGAAAACTAACTTGAAATGAATTGCAAGATAATCAACTCCTACTATGCAAGTCTTGTCATTCACACGTTTAGTGCTTACAGCGCTCATGCATTTTGAGAATCTATTTCTTCTCTAACCCTTATCTTAAAAATACTAACACCAGAGCTATCAAATTAACACTTTGTTGAGTTATTGATGTCTTAATATTACATTACATACTATCTTGAATTTAGTGAACAGCATAAGTTCACTCTGCATTAGCTTGAGCTTCGAGCAGATGCTTCACCTCAGAGCTCAAAGGTCTGGGTTAGAGCTTGAGCTGATGGTAAGTAAATTATTACATTTTTTCATTAATAATTTTTAATTAAGAAAAGTTTTAGAGCAGTTAGAATGAAGTTATAAAGTAGTTTTAATCATAAATCAACCAAAAATTTGCTTAAGTACTCCATTTTATAGAAGCTCCCATCATCTTAGTCAAGCTCGAGCTTAGCTCATGCTCTTCATTAATTATATTTTGACTAAAATATTTACATATTTTTTATTCATAATTAATAGTGTTCTTTACATTTGTTGTTAATTTTGTTATCGTGACCATTAATAAGAGAGGTTTGGAATACTTGTAACTACTCTTTAGTTTGAATAAGATTTACAACAATAGACATAAATAGATGATTAATTAAATGAAGTATGAGCTCAATTAATAAACATGAAATGCTGGCTTTGTTTAATTGAGCTCTTGATAAGTTTCAGGAAGCGTTAGATAATAAATAATTGAATATGAATGCAATGAAATTAAAATTTAATAAATCAGAAGATTAAAAAGATGTTTAGTTTTGGTAAGAAAATGAATAAATAAGTGATAGCTCGCTATAAAGAAGCAAAAATGTTGAAGACAGTAATTTAATAAAACGTATAACTTTGATACCATGAAAAGAATGTGAGTGTAAGTGCAAGTAAATCATTATTGGCATGAAATGAAGTATTCATGTCACAGATCGCTATCAGTACAATGTGAATGAAAAGTGCTGCGAACGGCATATATGCCATAGAAAGGCATGACTAGTATCAGTGGCATTACTGGCATACAAGATAGTGTAATTTCAGATGTTGTCAAGTCGGGCATTACGCTTCCTGTTGCCGCTTATTCTTACACATTCTACTATTTATTTTGCTGAAGGAAAAGGAAAGAATACTACTAGAAGTACAGATACTAGAAGTGCAGATACAGAAAAGTATTGCAATTTTAACGATTGCGCTCAAATCACACTTAAATCTCTAAATTAATTAACTTCAGCTCTACTAATTTGAGCATTGCTTCCTACTGTGTTTATTCATAGCATACATCACTTCATCATTTGGAATGTATTTATCAATATTTTAGACATTTATTCATATTTTTCATTGAGTGATAGAAATGATAAGATATATAATTGACTCGACTATAAGAAATCGCAATTTAATACAATTATACGTTGAGACCAATGAAATGATATGAAGTCCAATGACTCTGAGGATTGCCATAAAACTGAAATATAACAATTCGACGCCTGCTTTGAAGCGTAGATCAATGCTAGAGAGCGATCGCATCACTGCAAACATGACTATTGAATTTAGCGATGCAGTGAAATGAGTGATCAAACGAGAGTAGAGATCTATATGAGTATACAGAAGAAATATTCTGTATTCGTTACAGTAGTTGAATAATATCACATATTGTGTGGTTTGTTGGACGCGGATAATGATAGAGCCATGGATATGATGAAATGAAACGGTATCAGTCATATGGAGGCTATAAAATGGATCCGAGAGATTGAAGTTGACTCTCATTACTATTAGCTCATTGCTGGTTAGTGGCAGTGGCACCAGCTTGAAGGCAATGGAAGGAAACGAGACTTTGTTGCACATAAAATATATGGTATCTTCACTCAACCGTAACGTAAAACTCTTACACTCAAGTCTACACTATACAAAATTGGCGGAAAGAATAAGAATACTATATAACTTAGTTGTCTCTTCTATCCAGTTCTGCTCTAGTCCTCAAATTGTCGTCTTCGACAAAAAATACAAATGGCTTTAAGTGTCAAAGAAAAACGTTAGTCATATAAAAATGAATTCAATGGGGGTTTGCATGACTTGTAAGGAAAAATCGAGACAATAGTTAGAAAAGGCGTCAAAGAATTCATATAAAATACAATTCAAAAGAAAGTGAGTTAAAGATTGAAACTTTTAAGGACTGCAGTAAAGCTCACGGGTATTAGTTATACATGAAATTGTAGATTAAATGAGTTATATCTCTGGCAAACCTGAATTTTATGCTTTTAATATATCATAGTCTAAGAGTGATTTTGATTCCTATCAAACAAATGACAGCAAGAATTTATTTACAAAATTGGGTCAAAACCGATATTTAAATCTACTTTTATTTAACAACTACTGTACAAGTCTTTCTAAAATAAACACTAAGATGTGGATAAAAATCATTAAATATGATCAAAAAGTTCATTAATTCATCAGAAATTCAAATTTCAAATAAACTCAATAATCATTTTAGAGATTAAGAATTTATTCATTGATAACTAATATCAGGTGGAAATCATAGAAAATCTTTGATTACAAGAAAATATTATTTTGTTTTATTCATTGATAATAAACTTAAAGTTCTAAATAATCCAAAAGAAAAAGTTTTATTAGTGTTTATTTCTCTTGATTTCCCGCATTTATAAATTGTTTTCTGATAAATTTCTTATTTTAATTAAAATAATTTTTGGCAATTATTAAGAAATGAATTGAAATGGTTTTTAGATTGCATTAATCTCAAGAGAACTGAAAACCTTTTATAAAATGCGAATATATCCAGAGTTTTAAAACAATTTTGTATTTCTTTCCTATTTCTAAATTGAGTTATAAAAAGTTTCATGAAGATTACTATTGTGTCAGATTTTGAGTTCGACTGTACACTAGAGGGAAAATTACATTAACTTCTGTAGAGCTTATGTACTTTTCTAAAGCACTTTTTCATTCAAAATATCATGTCTAAAGGAATTTTCGAGTGAATTAATTTAGAGTTTAACTCAATTTCTTTGAATGAAGTTTCGACGTTATCGGAACAACATTTTCTCAATTAGTTTACTTTTATTGCTATTTTAATTAAAGTTCTGCTTATATATTACGATAGAATTTGAAATAGCATTCAATAGATACTATTTTATAAAGTTATGAGTTAAAAATTTGATCAAAATTTGATGCTAAATATAAAAGTTTTAAAAAGTTAACATTCATTGTATATTAAAAATGATTAGTTTAGTGTAAACTGGGTTTAAAAAACTAAACGGGTGGCAGTTTTCATAGTCGAATCCCATTAAAGAGGCCGTCAAATTGGAGTTGAAGCTATTTATTCATATGAACTTAATAAATTCATAGTGAAAACTGAAAATTTTCATTGTATGAAACATTAATATTTAGAAAAACTAAAACATTATTAGAGATCAAACCTTATCGCGTGCGCTGTGTATTACGATACTTAAGATCATCAAGAAATATGAAAAGTAATTTAAGCAAAAAAAACATATTCCGTAAACATATACTAAATGTATTCAACACTTCTCGTAATGATATTCAGTAAAATGTAAAAAGTTTAATAAATTATTAATGGATTCATAGATAAGTAAAAAATAAACTGTTGTACTGAATGAAAATAGTAGACATAAGTAGACATACCTTTTAACCAGTAAAACATCGTTACTTCTGTTATACAGTCAAAGTTGTGATTAGAGAATGATTCAGAAATCATAATCAGATATGAATCTTAAGAAAATTGGAGAGAAAGGAAGAGAAGGTGTATTGATGGTGATGGCCACAGATGCGAATCATAAACAAGACTCGTAAAGACCATATTTGTCTCTCTCTCTCTTCCTCATGAATGGTCTCTCTTAACCTTCCATCGCGATCATCATCAAAAACCGAGATGTCTATCGTGTGTATCATCGGGTGAGAGAGTGTGTCCTTTTGTGCCGAATGTGAGCTAATACGCCCTTATCAGGACTAACCAACCATATACTCGAGCAGAGAATCATCTCCAGTTGCTATGACAACTCTGCAATGAGTTGCTAAAGCTCTCAATCCTTAGACATCTGCCAATCTTTGTATAACAGTATTGCATGAGAGAAAAGCGATGCAATTCAAGTAAAAAGAATAAAAGAGTAACTCATATATGAATTGAGTAAAGAGAGAACTCTGAGAGCACATACACAGAAAAGATGAGAGAAAAGAGAAGAGAGACGAGACCACTGACATGACAGAGACGATAGAGTGGGAGAGAGAGAGAGCGAGCAGTGAAGGCTCTCATCCGTATTCCTTTTTTACATCACACTATAAGATGGTATCTTCACTGTTGCTCTCGCTATCATTCAATTGTTTTGACAAATGATGTTAAAATGAAAAATTCTCGACACAATTTTCATTCAAAGACAAATGACTTCTCAGTACAACATTCGATAAATTGCTATAACGGCTAACTAGACATTCTATGTTGTAATTGATGCCAATAATTTGCATATTATTTCCTCCTTCAGAAGACTTATAATGATATTTAGGAGCATGTGCTAAACTCCATTCATAATACTTTTGTAACTTAGATTCTGTTCGGAATTTATTACTTCGCCATTTTAGACATGAAACTCCGTTTAAATTAAAATTCAATCAAAACCATCAATAATATAGAATCATTTGAAGCTAAGAGTGTCTAATTTTCAAATTAATCAATTTGAATACATTTTTAACAAGTCCAAGTTTACAGACGAAGTAAAATTGATTAACAAACTTGTTATGTGCATGTATTACACACATTACACAAATATTAATATTAATTAATGAAATAATGAGATATTGAGATGTTGTAAATTACAAAAGTACAGACATATCTGTACATATGTTCTAATTTATTCGAGTACTACTGTATGAATAGAAATATTGTTTAAATTATGTATATGTGACTACACTTTTCAAGATAATACGGGCCGTGCAATGAGTTCATTGAGCCAAAAGAACAAGTGACACAAATGCAAAGATATATCAGAACTGCAATTTGTTTCTCATTTACGGAATGGGAAACGGAATTTCGGATCACAGCATGACTGCAGCAAAGATGGATTGGGGGGGAGTCAAGAAAATTGGTTACAAATAATGCTGAGAGAGATTTTGTTTGGATAAAGTTACACAACATGTTGTATTATAGTAAGCATTATGAGACCATTTTTGAGATAAATTTTTTCAGGAGATATATATTATTCTGTTGATCATTAGTGATAAGTAAATAACTAAATATTTGAGCTAACAATTTATTATTCTCCCAACTTTTCTAATTTGATTGAAACTTCATTCTAATCAACATCATTAATATATATATATAGGTGTTTGCATTGCAAAATCCATTTCTTATAAACATCATTTCAAATACAAAATCCCATTTTTTCATAATTATTTTCTCATAACCCGCTTGTCATAAGTTTATTTTTCAATCACTCCAAGCTATAAATTTCATTTATATCATAATCATTACTTAGACAACAATTATTGCTAACGTCTCTCTCAATATTTTCTCGAAAGAAATTATGCTTCAAAAGAAATATTCAAATTAAAAGATATTTAGAATAATTTTAGAATCCAAAAAATAATTCTAACAAAATGATAAATATAATAATATCCTTCAGATAACTTGAAAATATTTAAGAAAATTTAATGAAGAAAAATGTATTTGATTTGAAAAAATACATTTAATGAAAAGTATATTAAAAATGAGTTTCATGTGCGAAAAGAGCCATATTTTTGTATTTTAATTTAAATATAACAATTGAATCATTTGATAAACAAATGACAAATTGATTGTTTACAAGTTCTGATTTTTAGGTCGAATTAAAGAAAATGAAAAATTGGAAGTTTATATGAATTGTTTGTTTGGAATATAAGACATATAATACTTTGAAATAATTTTTGCGGAATGAGATGCTTGTCTGCACTACAATGAGATGAATTGATTTTTACACTCAATCCTCAATGTTTGAATAGTTGGAATCAATGGATTAGTGAAAGTAAGTCTGAATCGTGATTCCAAAGCTTTGCCTAATTGCGCATTTTAAGCTCAAAAAGTCAATTCGTTCAATAATTAATTTGAAGATAAAAAGCAAATATGACTCCATTTTTAAACCAAATATTCGAGAATAAGATCAAAAATCTCACATTATTTAAAGATTTATAGTTTTTAATAGAAATTAAAGAAAGTTTTCCAGTATTGCATTACAGTGTGAAGAATTAACTTTTGAACTCTAGATATTTGAAAATAAGAAAATGAGGATAAGACTCAAAACCTATTATTGGTTTCAATATGACTAAAATGCATGACTTTAAGGAAGAAAGAATACATGCACTACTTTTATAACTTAAAATAACTGAAAAACTTCAATAGTTACTCAATGAATTATTTGCGATACAACAGCGTTATCTCATTACATACATGTGTACAATAAAATAAAGACGAACTTCTATTACTAACAGTGATTGGAAAACATCGAATAAGGCATAGAAGGATGACTCCAACTATTAATTCCACTGGGAAATATTCGTCACTCTCTACTTGTCTACCAGGAATGGTATATAACATGAAGAGAGAAACAAGAACTGAAGAGAAGGTAACAAGAATAGGAATAAGAAAAGAACCGCAATTATATTTAAATTCAATTGCATTGTTAGACAATTGAATTGTAGCGAAGTTGTAATAGCACTACATAATTATATATCTGATACAAAAGTAGCAGTGAAGCAGTTTTACAACACAACACCAAATGAGTTCAAATTCCAAAAGTTGGGTTAAAAATAATCTCAAGTTTAAAGAGTTAGGACAATGAAATGTATTCGAGGTCTTTTGACACCATAGAAACAAGGCTAACATGTAAATGACAATTTGTTAGAGTAATACCAGCACAACCGGAGAAGAAAAAGTTATATATTGAAAGGATGCCGAAATTAAACAAGGCGAATACCAAATTCAAAAGAATATCAAAAGTGTGTTACGTAAAGCAGGTTCTCTCAATAGTAACTTATCTCATTTCTACACTGCGATTCATGCGCTTCAATAAATAATGTTAAGAAACAGATTCAATCAAACTTTACACATACCTTTTTCACTAGTAAATTATCTCATACATCAAAAATTTAAGATTTCAGTTTATATATCAATTCAACGTCAGTTTATACAATCAAAAAAACTTTAATAACTATACAGTCTCAGATACTTCTATTAATTGTATCCAATTTTCTAAAATAAAAACATTTAATCAATAACACCATTAACAAGAACCTCATTAACAAAATAAGTGTTCCGAAAATTGCATTCCTTTCTATCATATACATTATGTGTTTATTTTTAAGGCTAAACTTATCAGTAGTGATGGAGAGTTAGAAACATTCTTGTTTTGATGAGAAACTTCCTAGACAATTTCTCGAGAAAACTTTATCAATTTTTCAAAAATATAAGCCAAACAGTAGTGCAATAATTATTCAATTTCATTATTAAAATAAGAGTTCATTTTTTCATATTGTTACGAAATTTGTTTCATTGCTCAAATTGGACTTTACATTTTTCATATTCAGTTCAACTCAAAAATATCAAAATTTTTAAAGCAAACAAAACCAGATTTTAAAATTTAGTCTCTATTTGTGAATTCAATAGATAAAAACACCAGAACTATGCTTTTTAAAAAATTTTATACAATTAAACATTTCAATAATATTGCATTTCAGAAATTGTAAAAAATTAATTATTTTAGAAACAAATAGAATTTTCAGAAATATTGAAATTAATTTTTTAAAATTAAAATTTTTTGCGACAATTAAAGTATTTTAGATCTACTGACAGACGGGCAGACAGAAAGTACGAAACTATTCATAATCATCAATAATATGAAAATTTTAAAGCAATTCTTCTCAAGAACGTTTAGCAGATTTTCATGAATTTAGTGCCACACTTTCTGTTTAACCTTCACTTGAATTTAGTGTCGTACTTTCTGTTTTACCTTCACTTGAATTTAGTGTCGTACTTTCTGTTTTACCTTCACCTGTATTAGTGGGAGGTTGAGGTTATAGGACCGCTAAAGTTTGCTGAATATGCGATCACATTTTCCTTTAAAATCTAACAAATTTCAACTTAAGACTTCAAAAAGAGATAATTTCTCTCTTTTCGATGAAAAATTGAGTCACTGGAAAGTTTCTAGAACTCATCACTACTTATCAGTAGATGGTTTAGTTTGTTCGGACATTAGCGCTCTTCACAGAATAGCACCAAATGAAGTGATGAGATGTAATGACGACTCGCAAATTCATTTATACAACTTTACCTTTAATGGAGTCATATTGTATGAGTGTCGGGGGACTCATGTCTAAAGCCACTGGAATCAAATACTAGTGACTTTACCTCAGAAAATCTAGGGCTTTGACCGGGAATGTGCTGTCCAGATCTTAATATATCCAACTTTCAGAATATAAATCAAACAATACTTCTTTATGCAAACTTTTCATACAATTTCAAATTCTATTCATAGCTTCAATTCAAGGAATTAGAAACTCCTTTTAAAATTATTAAAATTTTTGTTTTTTCTTTCAAGTTTTCGGCATTAAAATGTAATTTCTTTTGTAAGAATTCAGTGTAAAAGAAGAAATTGAAATATTATCAACTCATGTAGAATTCTAATAACTCTTTAGTCGGAAAAACCAAATAAAAATTAGAGTTTTTCGTTATTATTTTGCCCTTAAGGTATCAACAAAAAAAGGAAATTTTTATTGTTTAGTTTTATAGTTTCTCGTGATTTATTATTTCAAAGTTAACCTGAAGTTAAGCAATTATTATTGGTTATTGAAATAATTTTGATTATTCATTGATTTGACACGATTTCATATCTTTTGTAAAGTGTATAACACTTTTTACAATTAAGTAAGAGATAAAGAAAAGGAGAAACAATAAAAATGTAAAGTATTTCATTATGAACACCGATAACATCAAGTGAAGCCGACTTCACGTTTCACTCGAGCAATAGTTGAAACATATTGTCGAGTGAGGCTCGAGGCATATAATTGGTATAGTATAGATACGAGTTTTTAATATATTTTTGTATATAATATGATTCTTAGCAACCAATTTAATGATGTCATCGAAAAATGTTCCTTAATATCAATTTTTATAATGCAAATCTTATTAGAGGCCAATTTGACATAAAAAGAGAGCAATACTAGTATTAATATAATTTAATATATATATCAAATCTTACAAAAGAAAAAATTTCATGGAAATAATTTCGCAGAAATGCGACTGAATTGTTGCTGAAATTTGATTCCAAAAATACTGCATATATTCAGTCGTGCTTTTTATGTTGGATTTTTTCTGTGAAATTTTTGTCAAAAATTTCGTAATAGTTTCTGAAAAATTCTTGCTTTAGTCTCAAAGTTTAAACTTGGATTTGAAACAACTTAAAAATTAATTTAATTTATCAAATAGAAGAAGTTATATGAAACTAGAAGTCAAATATAACTCTGTCATCAAATAACAATTCAATACTGAAATGTGATTTTAGTCAATATTAGCTCTCACTGTCTTTTTTGCATAGAATATGTAATTCGATGCATATTAAGGCATCCAATTTATATCTTAAGGCAAAATGAGCTCTCTCTCTAATTATTTCCTAACATTTGCTTATAAATGTACTTTCAATATTAAACGCTGAAACGATTCGTTAATAATTTAGTGCGAATTGTTTCTTCATATGACAAAAATCAGATAAAAGTTGTCAACTTTCCATTAGTTCAAACTTAATTCAATGTAATTCTTACGTAAAATAGTGAGCGTTCAATGTGTACGGAGGCTCTAGAGTAGTGAAACTGGTTTTTTTAAAGAAAAAATATACTGAATGAAAGTCAATCCAAATATTTGAGTTTTAAATATAAAATAAGTCTCACAAACACACAAGAAAACGAATATCGAAAATATGTTTTTCTTTTATTGTTTCTACAGATGCGTGCCTTTGACTGTTAAACTTATGTTCTGCTTCTTTACTACTTTTAATAGGAAACCTGATTCCACATTATATGTTGTAAACCTTTTATCAACAAAATAAGACATGGAAAGAGAAAAACAGACGAGTAAAGTATACACATTATATTCTGGTTATATTTTTCATATATTCACTGCTGACATAACCTCTTGAATAGTTTGAAAAGGAACCCCTATAGTAGAAAATTTGTGACTTTCCTTTTCTCTTCAAACAACTGTTTGAGAAACGTTATAATGGACTCAATGTAGGGAATCCTTACTTGAACTCTGGCTTTTGCTCATTAAATTTTTTAGCATACATTCAGTTATTGGTAATCATTTCGTTGAGGAGACACATACCGTAAGTTTTAAAGAGTGACTGTTAGCTGTCTTGTTAGTTGTCTTAAATGAACATCACTTACTGTAGTTTTTCTTGTTATGAATCTCAGAATTGAAACCACAAAAAAATCTTTACTTGAATCTCAACATTAAAAGCTCAATGTTTCCTATGAATTGATTTTTGTGTAAAACTTTACTTTTTATAAATTTGGAAATTCATGATTCGTTTTATTCGAGTTACGAACTTAAGCTCAGTTCTGAATTATTTATCAGTTCCTATTTTTCAAAATTAAATATATTTAGTGAATGTCTAGGGATTTAGCGATAAGTGCAACCAGTGTTTACCAAGGGAAGGGTCAGGTGAAGGAACTCTACTTCAAGTTGGGAAAGCCCTCTGAATTTTCGGTCAAAATATTAGCAGAAGAAAAAATAAGAACTTGAGGAAACAATTTACATTGTTAAAAGAGGAAAAATTTCGAGCAACTTTTTCCAAAAAGGCGTTTAGATCTTTCCTTTCATGTTTCATCTGTATTTTAGACCTTCGCATGTCTTCAAGCTCTCAGTTGTACAATAAACAAAGCACACGAAATCAGTTAAACTCTTTTTAATTTCTGTTTTAAAATCCAATCTCAATATTCTCTTCCAAGCAGTTCAAAGCAGAAGGAAACCAATGATCAGATCTGGCAATGGTTTAAAATATTATGAACAAATCCAAGTCTTTTATACTAATAATTATTGAATCATTGATGACATAAAAGCAAAGTAAAAATTAGAATAAAACACAAAATCTTAAAATTTTGCTGATTTAAAAAAGAACTTAAAAGACAGAAAGAAATTTTGCAAGAAATGAGAAGTGAATGTTTACTGATTTTCAAATATTTGCATAAAGAATGAATTTAATTCAAAAGTTTCAAATAACAAAAATACTACAGAAAGACAAGGATATGAGTTCTCAGGTTTCACTTGAATACTACATATTAGGCAATGATTATTTATTATTAGGACTTTGAACTGAAAGTTTGATTATAGAATTTTGATGAATATATTTTGAAAGTCAAGATTCAGATTGATTTTAGAAGCGGTGCGAATATAGGCTGAAATTTTTTGAAAGTTTTGTTGATATAAAATGTAAAAAATGGAAATATGATAGAAAACTAAAGCTAATGAGATGGAGATTCAGAGATAAAATTAAGTTGAGAATAGGATGAAATGAAACGGAAAACACCAGCAATAATAAATATTTAAGTTGGAGTACTATAAAAAATTTGAACTCAAAGTAAACCTAATCGTAATACTTTTTAATGAAATGCTTAGTATAAAAGGGTTAAAGTTAGCGAGAAATGCACACAAAAATTGAGCTAACATTAGATTGAAACTTATGGAACTGATGATAGGAATGAAAGCCTAACTTAAATCACATCATCACAAGTATGCAAATAGACTGCAGAGTAATTTGAAAGAATTTGTTGACATAGGGAGCGATCAACTGCACTGAATTACAAGGAAAGTACATGTTAACGGTTACAATGCAATCAATTCAATTGAATCGCTAATAGAATGTAAAAGAATGGACCAAATTCTGTGTATAAAGGGGTCACTGCTTTGGCATAAACAACAGGATTGTCTAATACTTAGGTATGCGATTGATTACTTTTGAACCTTTTGTCTGTAGGCAACTTTGAAATTCAATAAATTCAAAATTACTTTATTGATGCTGTGATGCTGGCAATGATTTTGATAGGAAAATATTGATTCTTTGCATTGTTGTTGAGCCATTATTGCCATACTGTGTCACTTACAATAGTCAAATATCAGGTAAGAATTGAATGAATAGCTGTAAAACACTGAATCCTGAACCACTCCCACTAAATTGCTTGACGATCTCAATAATAAGTTTCTATGACTACCGCACGAATCCTATTCTTTGTCAGTAAGATATTTGTTATATGCTATTAGTTTAGTGCGAACTTAACTTATAAACTATCAAACATTTATCACAACATTTTCAATTCTCTCATAGATTAGAGCAAACATTCAGATAATAATTCATTCACATTCTTATCAAAATTCTAGTAATTATCAAAATATTTATCATTAATTATTGGTTTCCATTTAATTGAACAGTTCATGTGGTAATGGGTTTCATGAATCTAATAAACTCTCAAAAACTCAATCCAAACTTCGATATTAATGAAACCATAACTCGATTCCTTAAGTCTATTATGTTTTCAAGAATAACATGAAATATATCTAAAGATTGAGACAAATGTCTAGTTTTTCAATCTTTTCAAATGAAATAACACTCGAATTCTATCAACAGATTGAGTTCACAATCATAGAAAAGAATCATTGAATGCAAGAATAATAATAACAGAAACGCAAAACTCAACACTCAGTATGTACTGTACAACATATGAGTGCTTTGTAGAAGTTTACTTCCAATAATTTTATTTTCAAAATTTTCATGAATGATTCATCTTTTTTCAAATGATAAGTTTGAAAACCCGATGTTTGATAGATCTTTAATGAGATGAGACAGAGTTTGTTGAGATTATACAAAAAGTATGATATTATCACAAACAAAACACATCAATGCAATCAAATATTAATGCGCCAAATCTTTGATTCAGTGACTGTTGAGATTTTGGTAAAAAATTGTTTAAATAAAGAATTATCTGTATATCGAGTATTTGGGAAAAAATCTATTTTTTGAATTATCAAAATAACCAAAAGGCTTAAGAATATACTTCAAAGTATTGAGTATTGAGTTTTAATGTTGAATTATATAAGATCTTAAATTAAATTTTCTATTAACACTCTTATCAAATAAACCCTAATAAAAACTTTACTCAATTTAGAACATGTTACCTATTTCTCAACAGTAATACAAGAAAATCATTACAAAATACTCATTCATTCATTATGATCTCATTATTTTCTATTATCTGTAAACAAGTTCCAAAATGTTAAGTAGTTTTATTAGCATTGATAAGTGTTTGGGAAATATTGAACTTTTTGTTCAAAATAAATAATTCTTATAAGCCTTTCTTTATTTTGTGAATTAAAAAACGCAGATTTTAGTATTATAGCCATCCATATACAGGATATACCATTTGTTCAAGAAGTAAGACATCTTCGATACTACAGTCGACGTTCATCGAAAATAGGCTGAACAGCGAAATTGTATTATAAACATCAATCTTCTTAATTGAGAATTTCTGAATGTTATTGATTAGAAAGATTTATTAATGTTATATTGAGTTTAACTTGCTTTCTAGTGGTTAATCAGGTATATTGACATATTCGCTACTTTAAGTAAGTATGAGTAACTTAGTATCTGAGCATTAAGAACATTAGATTCAAATCAATAGTCTATTTGGTGAGGCTCAAAATCCATAACATGACAAAATAATATGGAGAAATTCAACAACAAAGCATTGAATAATTCTTTTCATTCCAATTTATGGCTTTAGTCACCCATCAAATTGATTATTCATCATTTCTAATAATTTACAATCAGTACAACTAATCCCTAACTTGTAAATCTGAGCATTTTTACAACAATTTAAAGCGAAAATTTCAGAATAATTAATCAATGCTAAAAAGACTGCACATACACTTCTTAATAGTTAGTTCTAAAATCAATAATGAGTTTCACGCACTTATCAAAGACGGTCTAAGAATTGATTCTTTATATAAGAAGTGAATCAAACTGTCAATATATTAAATAATTAAAAATCTTTTATAGCATTAATTTATTGTTTAAGTATTAAGAGTTTAAGAAATCATTCAAAAAATGTTTCTTAAATTCTTTCCACACTTATTGACATATGATTTTATTACGGCATAACCTTTAATGCAAACTTAATATAGTAAAGACTTAATTAAAACAGTGATAAAAGTCTCATTAAAGAGAAAAATTTATTTTTCATTCATAATTAATTTATTGTCTGGAATATAATAAGAATAAAATGAAATTTTAATTTGTTTGCTTTGAAGTATGATTAAGCGAAAGTGTTTAATAATTTGAAGTCCAGTGGATTGTATAGGTAGAAGAGGAAGAAGAAGAAGAAGAAGAAGAAGAAGAAGAAGAAGAAGAAAATAGATGTGTATCAACACGATCCATATTTGTTGCTCCAAAGATTAATTTAATGTGTATTCTTGTTGAAATTGTAGTTCTTGAAAGTTTGAAACTTGAAAGCATAAGATTCTACTGTAGATTTGGAAATAGATTTGAAAAAGTCCAAGTATTAGAGAATCAATCAATAAGCATTCCGAGGATCAGAAAAATGCTTTTACAATTCACACAAACAATGAATCTGAAAATATACTTAAAAATAACAAGAGTAAGAAAAGCCTACAGTTCAGATCTAAAAAATTACTAAGAGATGTCTTGCGACAATATTTAAGTCTCAAATTAAACAAAATCAATATTTGCGAATCTCGTGTAGAGTCTTAGCTGAAGAAAAATGAGAGTTTAAATGTCTGACAATTTTAATAATGATATGACATGTTAGGTCCACTTTAGACAAAATAGAGCTTTAGATTATGAGTAGAGTATCATAGACTGATCATCCGTCACATTTTGATATTTAGCATTCTCACTGTTAAGTTTAAATTTAATGAAGAGTTGCTATGGAGACTACATCTTAATTAACATCAAGTTTCAATGTATTGTCACAATTTTATACAATTAGAATGGACTTTATCATTAACTTAAAAACCTATTGAGTAACTAATTAGAGCTTTTCGACTGGATATAAAATTCCATTTTTATACTTCAAATCTCAATGAATGGAGTTGTCAAATGCCAATTGAAGATATTATTTTAATAATTCAAGACTTCAATTAAAACCAAGTCAACTATGGCTCTCATTTTAAGGGCAAGTTTTTTAGATTTCTTATCAAAGAAAAAGTGGTCAATGATTGAATTCAAAGGATGGTAATGATCAACAAGTCCTCAAATACGGTGGTGACGATCAAAATTGTTTAGTAAATGAGAGGCAATTAATTTTTAATTCACTTGAGAAACAAAGCAAAGCTTGAATTTTATTTAAATAATCAGAAAGAAAGAAATTCATTAAATATTATAACTAGAATGACAAAGGAAAACATTTATGACTATTATACTGTTCATTAGTTTGTATGCAATCGTAAGTTTACTTTCAAATACATTTCAAAAGTAGTTGGAATTCATTATGAATTAATGCTTTTAACTATCAATTATTTATTAACCGAAAATTATGTGCAAAATCATATAGTTTCGAATATACTCTAATAAATTTTCTCAATTAATTACATTTTCTGCAAAAAATAAGAAATTCATTGGGAATAAACTTAGGTTTTTGGATATAAATTATTGAATGTAAGAGTGATTTTGAAATAAATTGATAAAATTTGCAATCATATAATGTTATGCTCTGATGTGAAGTAATTAAGTTGACTTTATTTACTTTTAAGAATTCTACAAAACGTTGTTCTTCGGAAATGATTGTATAAGTTTTCTATCAAGTGATTTAATGCTTAGCGAAAATTGATTATTGAAAATTTTGATGATTGTTACAGTTTGTAGAATGAGAAAGCAATCAACTCAAATACTTCCTACAATTCTCTTGAGAATTAATAGAAGATTCTGTTAGAATGAGGAAAAAAGTTCACTAAATGTCGAAACTATGAGATTTGGCAGCAATTTTTTATTAGAGGAAAAATAACTTTAGCGAAATCTTTTCATCGTTGGAAGGAATGATCACATCCAAAATTCTCATCTAATGATATTACTTATAAAAAGTAATCCATTATGCAGAAGATATCCACAGTTTTCTGTACAGTCTTGTAAATAATAGTCTCCAATGTTTTTCAACTATTTTAAAAGTTTAAAACTGAAAGTCCAGAAAATTAATAAATAAAAGCACATCAAATAATACTTATATGAATATTATATTTGTAAAGTTACTCTGGTTTCACTCAGAATGTTCCTTCAATTTCTCAAGAACAATATTTAGGAATGAGATCATTGAATTCAGAGTTGTTATGCAAACTTTGACGTATTGTTAAACTGAATACCCTGTATAAAGTCATTATTAATATCTGATAATCATAGAAGACATTTGACGATCGATTAAACTAAAACTATATCAAATTCAGCTTAAAATGTCTGTTTTGTATTTGAAAAATTTTTAAAATAACAAATTATAAGGTGAACCCAATGCTCATTTGATTTACTTTCCAATGAGGATATTGTAAAAGTATAGATACTTCAAGTGAATCTGACAACATATCATTTTCACGACTGATCTCATGTGATAGTCATGTACTGTATTGACTAAATTATATTTTCACAAACAATTCAATAAAATCCTGATTCAAAATTTTATCATTTGAAACCAATATCACAGTTGAAGATTTTCACAATTACTGTTATTGGAAACATTTTTACATTTAGAAATAATAAATATGATCATAAACTTTTGATACCAATCACGAAATCAATAAAATCATATTCAATTAATAAAAATATGTCGAATTGTCATAATTGGTATTGAAATGATTTTGTTTTCAAGATGTGTTTGGTTTAGATAAACTTGAAATGTGAAGAATTCATGACTCGAATGACTGAAATTGAGGAATTTTAACTGAATGAGAATATAATGTAAGGGAAATGCTGTTACATAACAGTATTGTCCAGTGATCGGCGCGTTAGGAATGATGGCTTATACTATTAAAGAGAGCGAGCAATAATCAAAAAGTCACATGAAGGTAGGCATTAGAGAAATAAGTCTTAGGATGCAATAGAGAAAACAATGCAACACGTTATTATCATCATGGGATGAAAGAACGTCCCGACAGGTTTAAGAGGATCGCTTAAAAGCTTAAGCAAACAGACCAAACCATAGATTATGGTGACGTGACCCAACTGTAGTCATGCAATACTAAATCTACATGAGTCTGGGATTTATTAATGATTTTCATGCCGTGTAATTTCTTCTTTCTTTCACATCAGTGGAAATGAAAGATTAAGGGGAAAACGTGTATAAAAGTAGAAAAAACTATCAAAAATAGGAATGTTTGCTAAATGAAGCTGTAAATCAAGCTGTAAGTGAAGGAAAGTTTTGCTGAGAAAGTCAGTCACTATAATAACAATAATTTTAATGATATATTCATTCTCGAAAATGAATTATTTCAATAGTAATGAGTTATGAATAAAATATTAGAAATACTTGATTACTTATTATTTTGCATAATATTAGTGTAATGTTATATACATTATTCATATATATACATATACATAGATATATAGATGTTAGCCTTACGAGTTAGAGTCACGAAAACGGTCAAAATCGGATTTGTAAAGATTTAAAATAAAATTCTAGTCTTTCGAAACATAAGCATAAGCGCAGTGCAGGTTTGCTAGGATTAGAAGTCAGAACCTTATGCTCTTAGAGTTGGGTTACAGTAACTCAAACAGTATAGTTGACTCACTTATTATAGCATTTGGCGAAAGGGATAACAATGTGTATTCCCTCGTTTCCTGGGTATCGTATAATCTCCATAAAAATGATTAGCTTGTGATCATCGCAACGCAAATCTTGCCCTCTTATCATTGGTACTAATTATAAATAATTTGCATTCAAATCTGCTTTCAGTCGAACCAACATTTATTGCATTGACCACAAATGTTTAATTGCATAAGATTTTACGCATCTTTTACTTTCAAAGCAAAAGTTTCTTTTAATTCTTATTATTTGCTCAACGCATCAGAGCCTTCTCCTGATAATTCATTGAGAGTTATGATGAGTCGAGCAAAATATGTCACGTACTGTAAGACAACATTTTACTTTTTGTACAAAACGAGTGTCTGTTTACGCTGCAGTTGATTCAGTAGTGCCAGAAAGCGCTCAAATAGTTTGATTTAATAGCAAATATAAAGCTATAGTCACTCATACCTTGTCACCAATTCCAGACTCTTCAACAGTAAAGCCACTTTGAGATTTGACTTGTTCAGACATATCCTCTGCAAAATAGAGAAAAGTAAAGATAATTGGCATCAACTTAATCACATATAATTACATTAGAATCCTTATTAATCAAAATATTACTCATTATCAAGTGAAGCGCTTCGCAACTCTCCTCTAAAGCTGGCCTTATTAGGCCTCGTATGAAAATTATAATTGCAATTTAGTTTATAATGCAATTATCAACTCATAAATAATTTAGATAGAATTATCTTTATTTTAATTACACTCTTGTTAAGTGTTAAACTTGCCTCAAATATCATTGTCAACATTCATATTCAATCAAACTATGATTTTGATGCGCCTAAAAAGCAAATTGAAATTTTTAAAATTTCAATTTCATATCATTATTGTGTACTTCAGTTTTTCATTTAGGCTATAATGAATGGAGTTTTCAAGTAACAAATTGATCAAAAGTCGTTCGCAATTAACGAGCCTTCACTGTGTTTGAGTGTCACTCAAAATTTGCTCGAAGTATAACTTTAAGTGCTCTCCATCAAGACTTGTCACTTCATTATAGAATCAATTTCGATCACATCTAATAGAGATGAAGTTCATAACTTTGTTTCAAATTGTTTTCCAAAAAACTTTTTTCTAATAATTAACATTTATTTTGAGAATTTCTTCAAATAAGTTATCTGAAAGTCTTGAAAGTTTTTTGAAATCATTTTTCCATCAAGTTTTGTATGCATTTTCAATAGCTTAAAAGCATTAAATCAGTACAAATATGTCCGAATGAAGTCCATATTTAAGCGCTGATTTTTATTTTGAATTAATTATAATTAATTCAATCGTACTTTTTTCGACATTAAAGCTTAATTGATTTTTAAAAAATTCATTCACTCTAATATTTGAAGTCTTCAGATAATTTGAAAGACTTGCTATTCCAGTGAGAGTTACTTCATTCTGCAGAAGAGCTTTTAAAGTATTTGATTTCATTTTTCATTACTTTGATTATAAATAACCATAAATAAAGTTCTGGTTCTACTTCTAAATAAAAATACTTCTAAAAGTTTAATAAAATCGTTTCTCAAAATTAAATGTTAAAAATCTAATGCTTCTTGAAATTACTCGAATTAATTAGTTTTTTGTTGATTGACTTTTTTATGGCTCTTAAAAGATCAATAAAAATATTAAGTTCATTGAATTCATATTGAAATTATGAATGAGAAAAGGAGACAGTTTTCATAGGCATAAGTTTTGAGAGTAAAATGTTTGTTGAGTTAAATTAAATAATTATTGATTAAACAGTATTCTTAAAGATGAAAGAAATGCAAAAACCAAAGTGTATCGCACTTTTAAATCATATGAAATCTAAGGTGGAAGAAATGATTTGCTATACAATAGATCATGCCTTGGATTGTTGATGAGAATTGAGAATTTTTTTGCCGTCGTCTATGTTTCTCTATAATTAAAAAGTTTCATCTTTCATTGTGTTTATACAAGATTCTCCTTTAAGCAAAGTTTATTGAGAAAATGAGACGCAAAATTCAAATTAAAATCCTCGAATCAATTATATTAGTTTCATATGATAGCCTCATATCATGTATAATGAGAACGGATTTTCAATGAAATTTTTTTGTTCAATGAAAGTTAAACAAGTAATGAAAAGTCTGCTAATTTTCATCACAGATGTGAATATGTTTTTAGAAGTTTAATGAGATAAGAGAACTTAAGCAAAAATTACTTTAAATTGATTATTCTGTCCATTAATCTGATCTTCTATTTATTGTTCGTTTGTTTATTTGCTTTTATGATCACAAGTTTTATATTTTATAGCAAAATATTTTACTGTAAAATTACATTAATATGATCTCAAATTCCTCACAGAAAAACTACTGAATTAATGATTTTTCTTAAATAGATAAAATAACGATTGGGACTTATCATCAATGGTGTTATCAAAGTTTTCTATGAAACATAATCTCTTAAAAAAGCTTTTAATATATTGGATATTAGGAGACGTTTTTTTCTAATGAAAATAAATGCCATTTCGATGATAAGGCAATTTTCTGTAGAATTTCGTTGCATTAAATCTGAATTCAAAAGATTTCTCATCAAATTCAGTAATAATCAATTAACGTTTTTTCGTCTAAAAATATTTAGGGCATTGACCCCAACATAAAAGTTATGTCAATAGATCTCATTTCTTGAGATCCCATTATATCAGTTGACTTTATATGACAAGACGTTCGGGTTTCACCAATAAGTTTATGAAGATGTTGCATATAAACCATTTATCATAAAACTTATTATTATATGTTTCCAATACTTAAAATTAATGGATTTTCAAAGGCGTTGAAATGAATAATTTACGCTTTATTGAAGAGAAGCTGCAAAATATAATTATTTGTTTGTCTAGTGTCTGAGTGGTCTTGTCGATTGCCTAATCAATCATCTCTGAATATATTACAATTTATTGAACTTCCAATTAATAATTTGTTGAATCTCATCATTTTGAAAAAAGGATAAAATGTTAAAATCAAAATAAGAAAAAGTCAATTTAAACTCCTTGAGTCCTAACTTCAATTTCTAAAGTCACTTTACTTGACTTGAAAATTTTGAATCAAATGAAACTTATTAGCCATGATTAATATAAACTTAAGTATATAGAACTTTCAAGTACTTGTCTCCAAGACTATATACCGAATTAAAGTATTTATAGAACAGGATTGGATTTATTTATAACTTTTACATGAAATAAGACAACAAAATTCAGTCTTTAACATATCCAATACTCTTGAATTTTTTGAAAGCCAGTAAAATCAAAATACTTATTATCTGAATGAATAAATCATAATCTAATCTTTACTTACTTTAAGATATCTCTAATTCAATACTAAGACCTTTTTGACATGAAAGTAAATCATATAAGTATTTGATTCCCTTATAGTAGACAATGAGAACAATAGACATATGGATTTAATAATTAAGAGATGATATATTGAATTGAATAATTAATAAGAACAATGATGAACATATCTTTAATCTCTTATTGTCAAAATAGCTGTTATTTCAGATAAGTTAGAGTTAACATTCTTACTATGATTTCGATTCCTATTATGAATCCTTAGGATATGACCCAAATTCAAAGCTGATTAACTTATTCACAACTTCATAGGGAGTCAAATGCATTCAATATATTATTATATTCTTCGTTATCATGAATATAATACGAATAAGAGCTTAAAATCATATATTTGATTTCTAACAAGATTTGTTTAATGTCTCTGTCTGTCTATCTCTGTGTCTGACAGTCTCTCTCTCTCTCTCTCTCTCTCTCTCTCTCTCTCTCTTTCTCTCTCTCTCTCTCTCTCATTTTTTATATGATGAAAAGCTCAATACGAATGCATTACATTATAATAATATCAATAAATATATTGAAGTTATCGTTGTTGCAGTAGTTGTCAGGCAAAAGCAAAATTTTTGGCATAGCAATGTAGTACTAAACTAGAATTCTTTATAAAACTGGAAGAGAAGGCAATTTAGTTCATTCTTTTTTGATAAATATTGGACGAAGGATTATATAAGTTATACATTGATGTAAAGTTGCAATGCCTTTGTTAGCGCCAAATCATAAGGGATTCAGAATTGTTAGGCGAAAGTAGAAAAATGGGACAAGAATAGAGGTAAAGTAATGTTTGTACTCTAATATAATACAAGCCATAATTTGAGCTCACAATACATTGAGATACTCCACACTGAATATGTGATATACTAGTAATACCAACAAAGCATCACCTCAAGGCTACGAATGTATTATTTTAATAATATATTAATATAGTATAGAAGCAAATAAATGCATACATCACAACATATACTTTAGGATAAGTGTTTCCTCTTCTATACAAAATTTTTAGATCAAATACACATTTTATTTCGATTTCTGGTCTTCACAAACAATTATAATAATAACATCATATCATACAAAAAATCATTTGTTTAAATAGACTATTCAAAGGAAACTTGAACTGAAAATTTGTGTAATAATTTCGATTCGGGATTAAAAACTAAACATTTTGAACATAAAGTTTTTGAATTTCTCGGATATGAAGTTGAATGTATTTTTGGATTTTATTAAAAATAATATTTTTGTCTACTTTTCTCCTGAAGAATTGTAATTTTTTTGTCAAAAGAACCCCTCGATATATCGTTATAAAATTTATTTATATCTTTAGAACCAATCTTTTCTATTGTAGTTTTATATTTACTCTACTCTTCTTGTGAGTTCTTATGCTTTAATTTCTATCACAACATCAGTCGTTGAAGAAAAATCAATTTTGAGTTCAAAGAAGTTGAAATATAGAATAGAGAGTTACAAATGAATTCATGAGTGAGTATATAGTAATTGAATCGCTTATAACTGATTCTCATTCAAAAAAATGTGTTTGATTTGAGTACATAAGTTGCGTAAAATGTTCGTAAACCTGGACTACAAACTAACACTACAATATATACTACAGAATACTTTCACACAACAAATACATTACTGCTGTAAAAGACAGCTCTAACTTAAATCCGATGGAAGCTTGAGAGAAACGTTAACTCCCGCGTGTCCATTAAGAGAGTAAAACAAACTGAATCCTTCTCTCAGAATCCATTTTCGATGTTTACCGCACTCAACATGGTTTACAATACGTTGAATATTAGTATAAGTTTTAGTACATTTTTGAAAATTCATGGATTATTTGCTGACAAATCTCTTATTGTTACAGAAAATTCTTTTTCAAATAAATAACTTTGTATCTAAGCTTATATAATATTAAATGTATTGCTTATTAAACAAAGATTCTTTCCGTCCAAACCCATTGCAAAGACTAGCTCAATGTTCACATATTCTAATGCAATAACTGTGAATTTATTGACCACCTGTTTGAAAGAGTGCATCTGAAAGATAACATAAGCTCTGGAGGCATTTCATTCTGCAGGTCTCAGTTTTGTAGCATTTCCTACTTTATAGCAACTACTCATGTTTGCAGTTTCTTTTTAATGTTCTTACGAATTTGACTCATATACTGATATTTGATGTTAAAAAATTCTTAAAAAAGAAGAATACAATCCTCCATTACGTTCCGCAAATTGTATACATGCAGAATAAAATGTCTACTGAACTGTTTTCTCATACATTTTTCTTCTCTTCTTTAAGCTTCAACTATATAATGTAATGCATTATGCATTAATAGTGAACATAAGGCTTTTACGAACAAATAAAAAAGTAATAAGAATAATGATATAATTTGTAAACACAACTTTAACCACTTTTTCGATTTTTATTTTAAAATATTCTTTAATTGCATAATCTAGAAGAATTGCTCCCAAATATTGTATTTGTAAATTAATTCAAATTTTAATAAACAGGGATCAGTTGGTAATTGAGCCAAACCAAGAATTTTCCAAATTCTAGTGACCCCTCTAGATTTTTAGCATATAAATAGTATTAATATATGGAAATTTCAGAAATTAATCGATACAGGTAACTAGTTTCTTTTTCCAGTTCTAAACATACCATTTGGGGAAAAGTAAACAAAAATAGCAATTTTTGAGGAAATTGTAGCGGAAGATAAGTATTTTTGGGCAAAAAGTAGGTGTCAAATACTCAAAATTCAGGAAAATTTTATTAAAAATTCAATAAAACTTCAAGTAAATTCTAATCTTGTAAAAAATCAGCTCATAATTTGATGAGTTTTGATTAAATATCTTTATAATATTTGTTGACATTTTCACGAAAACTAATAAATTCATATTTTCAAAGCCTTTCAAAATGATTGTATCATTTGTTTTTAGGACGCAATCAATTGTGAATTCGAGTCAAATAAATATTTAATTTATTTTAATTGCAATCTCTGTTTTGTCATAAGTAAGACTGTATTAAATGATGAAAAATTAACAATAACTTTAAATATTGATTTTAAAATTGAATTAAAAGATTGTATACAGAGTGGAACAGAAATGAGGAATTATAAAACTAGTGTTTTGTAAAATTGGTCTCCGATTTGGAAAAATAACCTCAACATATAGGCCTTCAAATGAAATCAAGTATCAAATCTTTGGATATCAATCAATTAAAGTTTAGAACACAAGTCACAAAATTTTGAGGATTTCCAACTTTTATCCATTGCTAACGTTTACTGAACTTATTATTAGGAGTCAAAACTTTTAATTCATTAAAAACTGAATCAAAATGAAAACTCAGATGTGAATTGATTGAAATTTTAGTTATCAGTTAGTAATAAGCATTATTTGTTAATATTTTTCAATGAATAATAATTTGAAGAAAAGCAATAATAATTTTTTCCAACAATAGATAAGAGTTTGAAATCAAACAAAATTTTGTGAATTAAGTTCTAAACTTTAATTGATTGAAATCCGAAATAACTTATTTGATTTCTAGGCTTATATGTTAAGGTTTTTTT
>JAQFZT010000125.1:0-38850 GCA_034696325.1 Camisiidae sp. | reverse complement strand
ATCATTTTTCCTTAAGACTTGAGAGAAGTTGTATGTAACAGAGCTTTCACTCTAATTGATATCCAACTTTCTAATGGTATAATAAACTGGAAAAATTTTAATTTATAGTCTCAATAAGCTCTAGTTTTTAAAATAATTGTTTTCATTCATGATATATTTTGATACTAATTTGAATGTTAAAAATATAGGCTTCTATGAATCGGGATAATATCTGATGAAAATGATATTGAGAACCTTCTTGTACTGGAACAGCAACCTTATTGAGGGGAAGAGCATAAAAAAGAAATTAAAGGACAACATGTCAAACTAGCGTGCAGGTGAAGCTCAGGCGTGGCCATCGATGCGTGACATTCTAGTACTTTTAAACAATAGACACACATATAAATTGGCATTTGGGATATTAAAAGGAGACAACGACTCAAAATGAGCTGATATTTATGCCTCTATGATAATTATAGTCATCTAAAGCAACATAAGACCCAAAATAATTCTTCCAATTTTCATTACAGAATGCACTGCAAACGTTTTCAATTATTATTTTAGATATTATTTTAGAAATTTGTTTGAATTATTGTCTAACAATAGTTTGATTACTATTTGAGTTAGAATTTGCATGTTTTTCTCACTCATAAGTTAGTTGACAGACAAGTAATTTAAAGTGTTATATCTGATGACATCACTTCTAATTGTATGCTTCTATTCAGTTTGACGCTCATTCACTTGTACTCTACGGCAAAATTACCAGAAAAGCAGAAAAGGCAACTTTTTGACAGATGTGAGAGAAAACATTCCCAGTATTTAATTATTAATGCAGAGATATTACTTTGCAATGCTTTGTTGTGTTCATTCGCCCAAAACAAAGTGAAGGTATACTGTAATTGACTTTTGTTTATATTAAAAGAGATAAGTATGAGTTGGAATACTGTATAAGGAATACACTTGTTTGCACTTCACAAATAACAATCACCTGTAATAAAGTCTATTCTAATTTTTACTATAATATTATACTCGAAAAATGAATAATTTTTGAAAACTTGTAGATTTGAGAATTCATCAATTCTTGATAGAAACGTGAATTGAAAATAAATGGTATGTATTTTTTGTTGTCTGGTATACCCTCTTTTGCTATTGTTGTTTGAGTGTAAATGTCAATGAATTAGTCAGCTTTAGGGTGAATATTAAAGTTTGTACGAAATGCTCGCAAACAGACTAGAAGTGAGAGCCAATATTCATCAGTTAATGTCCATCAATGGTCCTGACAATTACATTGAGCTAAGTAACTAAGTTAGTGCCAAAAAGGAAGTTAGGAGTTAGTAGTTTTTGGGGTATAATGTTTGAGTTCATGTAATATTAAAACACTCTACAACAGTGATGCAAGTGATGCGACTCACTCTCAGTATACAGCCATCAGTATCCCTGCCGTGTGAAATATTAAACACAAGCCTCGCAATAAGCATTGCTATACTTTTTCCAATATTCTGTTCGTGAGTTATTCCCTTAACAGTATGGCTTTTATCCACAAACATATATAGCACAGTAATAATAACAACACATAAAAGGGAAAACCAGTAAAGGACACAAATTTTGCAATGGAGTGCACAATACAATGATAACACCATCAACAATGTTACCATATTCTACACTAGAAAAAGGTTACTATAAGTGTGTTTCATTTGTATGCGGTAAAAATGCATTCATACCAGAGGCGCTTCACGTCTCGATGGGTTGAATCAGACTCACTCAGCCTTTAAATATAGCAGTAGTCAGTCGACTAAAATTTACATATGTGAACAAAGTTCATACCAACATATTTTGCATCCAATTCTATTTAAATCATCAGTTTCATATGCTATCAAATCTTTATTGTAATTATTTTATAAATAAATTCAATCAAACGTCTGAAATAAAATAAAAACATTGAGTTCAATGAATGCAACTTTTAGAAACAATTGAATTACACAAGCATTGTATGAGTAAATTTAATTTGTGAAACAATCATGTTTTAAAAAGTCCCCTAAAAAGTATTCTTTTTCTAACTACAAAAGAGTTCCCGAAAAAGTCAAAATATTAAATAACAACTCTTGAAATGGAAGAACAAATTCGTTGAACAAAATGCATGAGTGAAAAAGTAAATTGACAAACATTGAAAGTCAATATTATAGTGGGTGGAACCCTACCATACATACCAAAATGGAAGAGAGAGGAAAATTTTGGTCATATGAATATTATTCAATACTCTCTATCCATTGTCCCTAAAACTCGTCAATAGTGAAAGTGTCCTCCAGTACGGAATCTCCCGTCGAGTCAGTGCTGTTATGAAAAATCTGCTCACAAAATGCAGTGCACTTTATATTATATTAACTGATATGAGACAGAAATTTACTTTCAGTAATATAAACGGCAAAATACAGGAAAAAGTATTATTGAGTAAAAGTATATATTATTTTTATGGATAATACTTTATCAATAATAAAGATAAGAAATATCTATTTTCCTATGGTTTTTGTATGATATTTGAATGAATTAAAGTTATTAAGTTGATGAACAAATAGTATTAAATCCCTTTAATCAGAAGTAGTAAATATTAAGCTGACTGAAGAATAATATTGCCTCATATTAAGCCCCCACCAAACCCTCAAGCGTCTAATGCCATTCTGCTATTTCATACACAACATCATATATTATTACACTTCAGTATAACTAATACTAATGTGTACTTTTTACACATAAAACTTATTTGCATGCGTGACATTCAGATGACACATATTCAGCAAAAAGTTATAATAAATATAGAAACTATGGATGTGAAGACTCACAAAAAACTCAATTTCACTATAAAAGTTAATGTACCCTAATTTCAATCCTCGGTGTTTGAGAGACGGCTCTATCTATATGATTATGAACGGCAAAGAACTTCGTAGCCATTCATTTCAGCTCTACATTTAACTTTTAGAGTAGTTTGGGTTTCAAATGAAATATTCATCCTATGCATCAAATCCATTGTTGTAATCATATTAGTGAAAAACGATAGGTCATCATCAATATTGATTATCCCTTTGTAAGTTTCCACTCAAATCAGATTCAAACCCAAAAGATTAATTTGAAATGTAGCTTAAAATTCATTAGAACTAGATTGAAGGCTTAGGCAGGATTTTAAAAGAGAAAAAGTAATTGTAACCCTCGATAATGTTAGTATTAGATGTCCGTTACAATGATAATAAGTTTTTATTAATACAATTTAATATAGTATTTGGTAGTAGAATTTGAAGTAGGAGTGCATGGAACAAGAGCTTTATATAACAAGTAATGAGCAGCTATTGAAGTGGAAATCTTTTTATATTGCGACTCATTGCAAGTCTACCCTAAATAATACTATAAAGCAGATGCAATTGCGGAAATATATAAGAGTGAGTGCATCAGACTCTATGCACTAGCTCTACACGTAATGCACTTTTGCACACTTTTGCACTGAGGATTGCATTTGGGATTGGGACCAATGCTATCCTCACTACTCTACTACACTATTTAATATCATGAGCCAATACAACAATTCTTCGTATATATACACAATGTATAACGTTTATACTGACTCAACTTGAGCTCATGATGACGATCTAGTGCTGGGAATTTAATAAATGGCTTTACTATTATGGAGACCAAGTGAAGGGATTAACAGAAAGGGCAGGCCTTTACCATCGTAGAGATGGGCTTCAAGCGAAAAAAATAGATTATCAACACTAGTAAAAGTAGGAGTTATTCTATCGGGAAATTTCTCTACAATAAAGTACTCCAAACATAATTTGAATTGTAATATACTCTCAGTCAGTATATTAAAGAAGATGAAGTTGAAGATGGAGTTCATCTCAAAAGATTAAAAGCTTTGTCTGTCAAAAAAAAGGAGAGAATTCTAAAATTAAAAAAGCATGGAAAGAATGCAATTAATTCGGTTCTCAATTATTCTTCTTTCTAAAATTGTGACAATTTCATAATTTTATCATCATATTTCCAGTCACTGCATTGGAATTTCATCAAAATTCTTCTACTAAAGACTGTTTAAGGACTTCGATTTTTTGTTGACCTGAATATAAAGTTAGGGACTTAAGTAAATGCTTATTTCCAAATAATTTCAGCTCAAATATTCTGATAAATTCCATCACAGAATTGAGTTTTTACCAAAAACCTGAGTATTGAGAGACTCTTTATTATGCTAAGACTGGTTACAAGTTTATGTTGAAGGAGTTTTTAGGTAAGCCTTATTTCAACAATAAGCTCGTACTAACTCACCATTTGTACATAAAGGGTGGCTTTTCTTTCATTGAATCTCATACAGTAGTAGTTCTTACACGATTTACTCCAATACTCCCTTAGGAAATAAGCATCAATGGCTGAGATGCAGTTGCAATCAATGGAAAAATTGGAGGTCTATCATGACAGAGAAACGCTTACAGAAGCAATGGGGCAAAACAGTGGGCGCTTAGCCATACAATTGTAAGATTATATGAAGATAACATAGCATTTGATAGTTAGTTGTGTTGGTTGTGTTGGTGTACAATTCAAAATCACCATCTGGGGGACAACTTGCTTGCTGTGGCACATCTACCAAAGTATGCTTCCAATAACATGTCAAACTCAGCGGTCAATCTTTCGAGTTCTAGTATTGGTAGCGGTAAAGTGGTCACCATATGATGTGAATAACTGTAAACTTATCTCAATTTAACCTGAATGACGTAAATACATAAATTGCTTTTGTTTCTAACTTACACTTTTCTGCCATACAATACAACCTTTCGTGCAATAAATTATTTATCGAATATAAATTATTGTGACCATAAATTTTGGTTTCCATCGATTTTTGTTTTGCTGTGAAAACTTTCACGCATTACATACTATGGCATTACTGTGTTTAACATTTCATTCAACATTTCAAAATTGTTCATTCGAAGTGTTGAACACAGAAATTAAACAGTTTATCTTATCTAATGACTACTGACTAAGTTTTTGCTTGAGACTAAAAATATACTGAAAATACATGTTAAGTTTAAGCATGAAAATGAGTGCATAGAAGTGCATGAGTTATACTGTAATTTAGTGATGGGTTACTGCGCACTTTGGTTGAGATCGTTGTGTTTTTGGTCAGAATGCAATGTCTATAAAAGGGAGTGTATAAAAAAGTAATAGAGTTCAGTACTACATATGTGATATTAATGATAGAAAGGAAAGCAAGCATAACAGCAGAACCGTAAACCAGGATAGCATGGATGGTGTGATACGATAAGTTATACAGAAAGAGCACATACACTGCAAAGCTTTACTTTTGGTAATACCTGCAGATATCAATATTGACAAAATAGGCAAACGATTCAGGTTTGCAATGGATAAACAGTGGACAAGATTAATGTGCAACACATTTATAAACTGCTATTTCTATACAAGTTAGGGGTACGATAGGTTCCAGAATCGATTACATCCAATGCTAACTTATTGAATAGAGTGCTCCCTTTCTCTAACATTGATGACTGGACATCTGAAAATCGAAGATTTACTACTTTTGCTCGAATCTCTAACCGATTCTTTTTGCAAATATCCGGAGTGAAGAGTCGCTTCTTCCTAACCAATATCCTGTGGACGTGAATCATTGTCATCATATGCATTACTGCATTACAGATGGATCACAACAATCGCAAATCATTATCAAAAATACTTTCACATATTCCTACTTCAGAGTATACAACAGTATTCAAAATTCAATTCTCTTCAAAAACAACTTAATTCATTTTCAAATGTCTCTTCAACTTATTTGATTACTCTTTTAGATCGGATTTATTTTCTCTCACCGTTTTCTGGTTGAGAAACGATTTAAAACAAACAATTTGTCTCATTTCATTTCATGAATTTGATTATTCAAATAGAAACCAACCAAAACATGAGTTTGTAAAATACAGAAGAGAACATAGATATGAGACATTGCCTAAAAAGGCCACACAAATCGATTAAATCCTTTTGAAATTGAATTTTGTTCGACTGGGTAGATAAACGCACGATTAGCAGAGATGATTGTTATAATAACTTAATCATTAATAATTATCCAAAATTCATTTCCAAATTAATAATATTTTTCACTCTCAAAATGAATAAATTACTCAAATTATTCACTATAAACAGCACTTAATTGGCATCGAGAAAGACGGCATTACGAACTCCTACGGGTTTCTGGCCTTCTTTTATCTAAAGACAGTAGCATTGCATTCATAATAAATTATAGCCTATTATTTATGTAAATTATCTCAATTTTTATTACTCATTCTTTAATTATTTAATTTTTAATAAATATTTTCAAAGTTTTGTTAATTATTGCTCATTTATCAGTTGTGCAACAATTCTCTAGAGAATAATCATTGTATACATTAAAGTAAATTTTGTAGTTTTAAAAAAGTCTTTCTCCTCAATAAGCAAATGATTTACTGTATTTATAACTACCAGAAGTATTATCACACTATAAAAAAGTAATAAAAATAAATAAACATTTGATTATATATAGAGAGCAAACGTCTGCGACAATTATAAAAGTACAGCAACAATAAAACTTTTTCTATTGTGAGTAGAGAGTAGTGTCTCTTCTTTAATGACATGAATAAGTATATTTTGAAAGCCATTAGTGAGAGCTTAAATGGAGGTCAAGTTCAATTTATTATTGCCTATATACACCCCTCCCAAGATATATTATGATCCATTCATTCTTTTCTCCCTTTATTTATTTGTATTGCAATATTTAATACATATTGAAAGTAGTGAAGTATGAAATCTTTAGATAAGGCTCAGAATGAAGTATCATAAGCGACAGGATAACGATACTATTAGGAAAAAGCTGATGATGATGTCATATTAATTTCTAATTTGAATGCGATATGAGATACGCACGACGAACCGGACAGTAAAAAATAATAATTTTTTTATTACGCTCTGATCTATTCAAAAAATGAGGTCTTATCACGAAATGGCAATTAACTGTACTTTTCGAGCAAAAAATTGTGAGCTAACTATGTTTCCACTGAATTGATCTGTAGTATCATTAAAGAAATTGAGTGCACATACTTTTGTTTTTATAAATTCATTTGCTTTCTTTTGAAATCTTTCATTTACTATTAAAGTTTCTCTTTATCCCTCTAACTATGATTAACAAACTGATTGCATCTCCTCTTAAAATCGATAATTGCCTGCAATCTTCTAGGAATCGAAGTAATCAATTTTACAACAAAATTATATGGGATAACAGATCCATTCATCAATTCAAAGACTGAACACGGGCTCAGCCATTTCCACTTTAGTATTTAAAATATACTATTCAAGTAATTGAATTCATTTGATTCAATTAATCTTAATTTTCACAACTGTTTCTATTTCTTGAAATATAAATGTTTACATATGTCTAGAGCTTATGTATTATTTCATTAAGTATGAGGTATGACTATTAATGTTTATGAATTATTAATCTGAATATTATATTATTTTATGGTTGAGTAGTGAGTAGACTAATAACTTTCATATAGTAATCTTGAGAAATGAATTGATAAACTTGAGAATTGAAGCCTCAAACTTAGATGCTTGGCTTTACTGAAGTTAGAAATTTATGAAAACAAACAATAAATCAGATTTTTCTTTCAAGAAGTCATATACGGAACACACACACAATTTAATAGTGATCCTCTTGTGGATATAGATTCCATTTATGATATGTATAGTAACTCACATGAAATTACGGTAAATGGCAGTTACGTGTATTAAATTACCATATTATCATTATGCTAGAGTACTCTTATATAAGAAGGATCTCATATAAAGTTGGAACAAATGCAAAAGCAATGACGAAAAGAAGGCAGTAATAAGAATAAGAGAAATTGATCCGTTTAATATTGCAGTATATGGAGGGGCGAAACTTTTTCATATTCAACTACAATGATAATGATATGCCTTGAAAATAAAGTGAGACTGTTCTTCATGTAGATCACAAATAATGAATTGGGCGATGCATTTCTATATGCATAATGTGGAGTAATGGTTACGCCACTACTAACATAAGTTGAGCTAAAGTTAGTGAAAAGAAAAATAATTGTCTTGTTTGGTTTAACGGCATATATAAGCCTCAGGTAGAAGTAGAATAATGCTGAATATGCATTTATCCACTTATTTCAATGCCTTTATTATAAGGTAAGCACAAAATGCATCCGAACCTAATTATTTCAGTCAAGAAATATTATGCTGAGAATAGCAATTGACTTATTCTTCAACTTGAGGTTTAGCTCTAACCCTTACCAAAATCAAGTCTATCCACATATTTTCTAACATATTAGAGACTAAATAGAATTGAATTGCCATTAATGTAAACGCTAAACGGATTTGACTGTTAAGAACAACAGTAGAAATGATAATGCAATACAAGCAGAAGAGAGATTGTGTGAATGGCATGAAAGCTAGCATCAAACGAATCTGTTCTGATCTGTTGAGGGGAAACAAGCATGAATTGCATCAAATCATCAGTTGTCCATTGATGCCATGCTATGCTGTGTGTCAGTAAAACGCTAAATCTCAGTAGCGATAAAGTTACAATTTAATCTAAATTGAAAATGGCATCAAAAGCAAAACGGAGATCACTGTCTTCACGAACAGTAAAATCAAACATTTTTGTATACAAAAGAATCACAAAATAGGGATAGAAGTTTTTGATATTTTAAAGTATGAATCAAATACCAATACAGCGCAAAAATGTCAAAGAAAATTTTCTACATCAAAGAAGATGACACTCCCATCAAAATGTTTTGGTAATATTTGAATAGAATATCTTTTCCTTCGTTTCCAGTTTTTCAAAGAAACTAATTGGGAGTTTTCAACTATATATTAATTACTGGCCGGAAGGCAATAATTAATAAATGGAAAATCCTAACAAAACTGGCCCTTAAACGCAATAAAATAAGTGAAGCCATAAAATTTTATATCTTTTTTTATAACTTTATTATCAATAGATTTCATCTTTTATTTGTATAGCTCTGATATGAATTGAAAAATTGCTACTCTTTGCGAAAGTATTCAAACGAAGTTTAGAAAAGAGTTTTCGAAGAAATGTTTTTTGCCTCAAAGCCAAGTTAGAGAAGAGAGATTAGGAGTGTGACGTTGCATATTAAGCAGACATCAAATTTGCCCGAATGGGACACAATTTCATCATCAACTTTTCCTCTCATTCCAATGTTTTGCGAAATCCACTCATTCCAATGTTTCACTTATATAAATATAGATACGGAATATATTCCTTACTTTAAAATATATTTCAATGCATTTATTTTTCAATGTATGCGATTTCATATTTTGTTGAATTCATGAAAGCAAACACAAAAAATATGAAACGAAAGCAAGAACTAAAAAAAAGAAATATTATAGAGAATAGAAAAGTTTTAGAGGCAAGAATTGCTCAGTACAAGAAAGGCCTTTCAAAACGCTTTGTCATCGAAAGTGAGCAGCCATTTCTGGCATTAAATATCTCATACATTGAATTTTTCTTTTACTTGAGGTCGAAAAAGTCATCAACTATAGGAAAATAAGTGAAGACCACATGCCTGATATTGTAACTTTATTGTCGTCAGTAAAACTTTGATTTGATAAGAAATCTGAGCTGAATAATGAGTCTCTAAATTTAGACTAATTGCTTACTTCGCCAAATACTAGCACCAACTATTGCTTTTGGGCTTAATTCTACTCTATAGTAATTAATTGACTTCAAACGAATTGACTATCGGACTCATTATAGATTGCGGGTGACTATAAATCGTCATCTCTTAACTATGAATTTGGTTATAAAACTTTTTATAATTGACATGTATTTTAGTTGGAGATAGAGTTTACGAGACTAATAAATTAAAGCAAGGGTTTATCGACAGTAAAGTAAAAAAATTGTCGTCAAAACTTTAGAAACTTCGTATATAATTTGCCGTTTCTAGATTTGAGTCATTTTATGCATGTTTTGCTTAACAAGGAATAGCTGAAAGCTTTATAACATGAATATCTATATAATAATCTATATAATATCTACCTTATGTAATAATCGGTAGACAGCAATTAAAGAGAGGAAAACAAGTGAAACGAGATTCAGAATGGAAAATAGCGTTAATAGTTAAAAGAAAGACATAATACCAATATATTATGAGCACTAATAAGGTATTTATTTGCTGTGCGTATCATCAAACGATACCTGGAAGGGAAGACACACCTCAAGACTCAAAAATGGCATAAAAATGGAATGTGGCGCAGATCTCAATTAACTGTTAAATTGACATCAAGACTGAGGGACATATCATAAATTGGTTTAGGTATTTGGCAGCACAAACTTTTGCTCCGCAGACTATTTTAAATGCTAGACTCCGTGGGAATGAATACGTAGACTCCGTATACATAAAACCATATCATTTCAATCAATTGCATGTTTTGAAACTTTTGACCGGTAGATCTTATTTTCTATTATTATTAAAGTACAGTAGAGGCCAATAATGTAATGTATCTGTTTGTCTGGTGTATTTGCACGTGCGTGTCGTGTTTATTACTACTGTAAATAATGCTAACAGTCAGTGACGTATCTTTCGTTTCTGTTGCTCAACAAAAAATGAATACCACTCAAGTATTTTAGATTTTAGTTCCTATTAAGTTACCAGTAATTGCTATTTCCCAATAATCATTATCTATAGTCATTTATGGTTTAGTGGACTTTTGATAAGTTTTAATGAATTTTCAAAATTATTATCCAAACTTTTCAAACTGTTATCTTTGATAAGTTTATAGCATTTCACGATCAATAAATATTAGTTTATTGTGTATTTAAATTAATTTGAATTGAAAGATTTTCATTCATAATCTTGATATATTGTTAGGCTTTTGTTTGATAAATAAATAGTTATATCACAACAATAAATTGATGGCTAACTTAAGTGTCAAATCTATTGGAAGGCTTGATAATGAATTTGAGTCTCAAACTCATAAATTCGTATCTTAACAATAGGCTGTAGTCACATATTTACAATTGAGGATTTGGTTTTGTGTCTATCGAGCGTTTCGAATAAATTAAAAAAAACTTTTGACTTTGAATTGAAATTGTGGTTTGCATTTTCGCAACTATTGTAAAACTTGCGATAAGTGTTGGCGGAAAGTCTGAGTTTCGAACTGGTTATGAAAAGAAAAATTTACCACTTATTACGTAATGGTTCCGAGAATTATATTGAAAAATTGACGCTTAGAGTAATTATTAGGAGTAGAGAAATAGGAGACCAACATTTGGTAATGATTGAATATTCTCTCATTCAAGCATTCATGAGTCGCAACCCATGAGTGCATAACATTAGTGACTCTACCATATTGTTGTATAACTCAATACCAGCAATATATGTAAAGTAACTGTTACAGTATTATAATATCAGTTTCGTGTTCATAATTTTTTTAGGTATCTATAAGTCTCTTGAGGGACAAAAGAGAAATATAATAGGGCTGTAGCGCAAAAGCAATACACATATCCAAAATCCTTTACAGACAAAGCTTAAAAGCGTTTTGCTTTAATTAGCGCAGCATTTAATGAGCTTATAATACACAAAGAGATACGACTACTTTGTGACTACACTCAACTCCTTTTCACTCTACTGTCTGTGAATGCATATAACAGTGGCTGAGAATTAAAAATGAAGACTTGCTTCCAAATATGCTAAATCGAAGACAACAACAATGCTTTCAGAGAAAGTTCAGAGAAAGACAAAATTCAATTTTATTACGAAAAGTACTTTTTTTGAGTATATCATTAAATAAGTGAGAAAGGAATATATACTGAATTAATTCCTCGTTTGTTCTCTTAATTAGTTCTCTTTAACTTTTTTTTACTTTTTTACCATCAAATTATTCTTTGTTTCTTTTACTGTAATATTTTAATTGATTGGTTAATATTGTGGCTCAAACTTTATGACTTATCATTAATTACGAGTATTTATAGTTTTTATATCGTGTATAAAATTGTTGAGATAAAAGTTGAAAATTCAAATTTTCGAAAATAATTTTATTTGATAGTAAACTTAAAATTTATACTTAATTACTGTATTAAAATTAAATTAATGAATATTCTATTGAAATGCAATGACGATTGACAAATACTTGTCATGACACATCTTTGGATTATGAATGAATCTTAAGTTTATGTTTGCCAGTCATTGAAATAAAAATCAAAATTTTCAAAAGCAAATATAACTTGTATTGACTGGCTTTTATTTGGATGAATAAAAAGTCACATATTTTTGGTTGGAATCAAGATATGATATCCAAAGTATATTCGATATGAATTGAGAAAAGTCGATGTGAAAGCTTATAGTGATTTAAAATGATAATTAATGGTAAGTATTGAATGGTTACCTGCATCGTCGTAAGGATAAGCGTCAACAGTCTCTGTCAGTGATGAATATGCGAGCAATCCAAGGATGGCAACTACAACAGTCCTCGTAATGATCAATAACATCATTTTCAGGTGTCACGCACTAAAACGTATATTTCTCTGATGAGAGACACATATACACCAAAACTAACACTGAAAATATATAATATATAAATATGAGAGCACAACACTAAAAGCAGATGAATAGTGTATGAGTGCGAGAATTTGCTATTATATTCTTATTCTCACAAGAGAGCAATATTATAATACACAGAACTCGTTATTTCTGTTGGCAATACAAAAAAAGTACACTATTGTTAATCCAAAATGGGTTTTCCAAATGCATATGAAAAAATGCAAACATAAGCAAATAATTTCTATATTTCAGTCCAACGTATTCAACGTATTCAACGTAATATACACTCTATTAGAGTATGATTCGTAACAATAGAAATGAAATAAACAGAAAAATAAGAGCAACTTATATTTTATTGCATTATAATTTTCTCATTTCAGATTCAATACTGAATAACTTTCAATAAATTAAATTAAAAGTAATTTCCTTTCTTCCCAATATATAGCTTAATAGTATTCCACTTCTTAAGAAAGTAGAGAACAGTTAGAGATCGAGAAAGTTTTTTCACTCAAGTCTATAGTTCTCAATAACCACTTTCTATAGTGAAGCGCATCACTAATAATAATTGAATGCATTCATAATTAATTTACAGAGAGATTCGTAATTGATTTTTGATAGAGTGACACAATTAACGTATTATACAATCGGATTGAAATCCACACAAAACTTGATTACCGTAAAATCCATTGTTTTTCACTCAAATGACGAATAAAAAGTCTTTGACTTTTAGTAATTCAACTGAGAAGGTATTGAAGTGTAAAGAGAGAGTGAGAGAGCAATTGGCACTAAAGCCTGAGAAATAGCAAGTTAACCAAAACGTGTATTCGCACAAACTGATGGTTCAGACTCAACATACACTGGAGAACAGACTAAAAGCGGTTCTAATACTGTACAAACTCTTGCTGGCGAACAAATGTTATGGTAAAACAGTTGAGCGCCATCTCATATCTTATTATAAGTTAAATAATATATGAGCTACAGAAGAATAAGTATTATAACAAGCTCATTTTTTTCTATTCAAAATATCATATGGTTTACTAACTTATAGAAAGATCTAATCAAACTCAAAATCTTATAATTGAGGCATTAGAATAAGTTTTTTCTGTTAGATTACTAGTTTGCTTAGGCGGCAATCAATCTCAAAGTGTAGGCAATGAATTGCTTTTAACTGAATTATAAAACTTTATATTCAGTAATGTTTTTCTATAACTCAATTATAGGAAAACTCACATTTAGAAAAGTTTTATGAAATAATAACTTGTTTCACTGTTCGTATAAATTATAATTAAAATTGTCAAAATCCAATTTTAGATAATCATTTGAAAGTCTATTTTATGAATTCAAGGATTTTCTTCAAAATACTGTATTTAAGAAAGTTATGCAGAGAAAAAATATTTTTGTCCAGTCGTGTATCTGAAAGGCTATCTTTTTCAGCACATTCTTGAATAGAATAAGTTTGAACGCACTTTTCCTGAATAGAAAAGCACTAAACTTCATACAATAGGTTTTCTCTCTTTTAGATTCCCTAAATTCAACTCGACATTCAAAACTCTGGTCTACATTTAAGTTATATTATGTTTGCGTTATGACGGGTTCCTTCCTTAATACTTAACTCAAGACATCCTACACTTGTAATACCTATTTATTGGTGGGATGCCTGCAAGCGATTATTAAAAATATCTATAAACCAAATCTCATTTTTATTAATAAATAATGATCACAATATTTGGTATGAGCGCTAAATCATTAGCTTAAGATAATTACCTGCGTAAGTTAGGCATTAATTACTCATAAAAATTTCGATTAAGTTATTAATGCACGGAATTTGGTTTTATCGCTTTTGATTAATTTTTCAATTTTCATTTCAATAAATATTTGATAGCAGTATATAAGCTATACAGGTATTACGATTGAAATAAAGTCAACTTTTTCTAGACTCGATGTCAGACTATAATCTGCAAATAAATTATGTCTAAAGATAACATTTGACAACTTGGAAATCATTAAAATATCACTTCTTCCTATTATTTAATACTTTTCTTTTGTCATAAATCATACGATTTTATGGGAGACAAAGGGTGAATGTTTTATTGGTGTGCTTTTAAATAATTTATCATTTTATTCACAACTGTAAAAGTAAAAAATGATTGACTCAAAAATAGAAACATAATAAATATAATAAAAAACTTCGCCTTAATATTTCTTTTAGGACCTGATTCTAAGGAAATTAGTTTATACTCTGTATTTGATATACAAACAAATTTTTAGATCAGGTGTTATATTGAAGTTTAAATACCTTTATGAACTCGAACTCCTGATAAAATCATGGGTTTTTTCTTTGTTTATTTTGAAAATTGTATTGCAAACTAAATTCAAGCCATATTTCATAGTGTGCTCAGAATGTTATATAAAGTTTTGATTTATTTATATTTTGTTAAAGTAAATTTGATGAATAGCTCGACATAATTAGGATGAGCCTTAATTGAGTCCAAGATCTAGTTCACTAAAAAGGCTTAAATATGAAAGTCTGTTAATTATATTTTAACTCAATCAAAATCAAAGTTGAAAACTCTGTCGCAAATTAGTTCAATAACTTATGTGTTCCCTAAAAAACAACAATTTTTATAACACATGATTGCTATTAGATTATCTCTTGGGAACAATTTTCTTCATATTTCCCAAATTTGGTGCTCTAAATAATTTTAACAGTTGTGCAGTTTTTTATTTTTCAATTAGTGAAGAGAAAATTTGTTTATGACTTTTAAATGATGCCAATTTGCAAATATTTATCATTTGTGTGAATTTATTTCTCAAAACTCAACTATAATATAATATGATTTGGAAAAAGCTTAAGTTGTTAAAAAGCATTTGATTCCAATAAACTCAATGTAATTCTGAGTTATTCAATATTGAGATAAAATGAATGACCAGAACGTTTGCCAAACTTGAAATGTCAATGAAAAAATTATTTGCACAATTTCGCGCTTATCTTTACGATTTTGTCAATGAGGCTTATATTGAGGTCTATTGCCTACTCTCTATAATATGAACATTTTTGTTGAATAAAACAACAAACTTTACCGCATATTAGAGTTTCTCCAAAGAAAACATATTATCTAAAACACGCTGTTCTGGCGATTTTAAACCAAACTTTTATTGCTAGCATTGAAAAACGGTGGACAATGAAAAGATACTAAAATCAAAATGTATAGTAGAAAACAAAGCTGTCATATAAGTGTCTCCACTAAAGAATTTTATGCAAACGAAAATGAAATAAATTTCAATAGAGTATTGAGGGATAGAAAAGAGGCAATAATTCTTCACTTACGCAATTTATCGTCAAAGGAAATGCACCCAAAAGGCATTAAATAAAATAAGGATAGAAAGCAAACATTCCTTGTATAACAAACTGATTCATGCATTCAAATAAAGTCAGACATTTCGGCCAAACTTGATATCAAATTTATTAATATTGATATTATTACCACTACACGAGTCTTAATAAATATCCCTAAAAGATAATAATTTTGAGAAAAATTATATAAATAGATTCAATCAAAGATAGTATGAGAGGAATGCACGCAATATTTTTTAGCAATTCATAAAAGTCTTCTAATAGGCATAGCCTCACCATTATATTGCTTAATGAACTGTAATTACTTTTTTCTCATATAATCGCTGAATCTTAATAAATGAAATACTATTAAATGAAATACTATTAAATATTAATTTACATGAAAATCGCTTAATGTAATGATGAATGAAATAATACTGCTTTCGTATTATGCTTGAAAAGCTTCCAATAAATTGTTCTCTATCTATCACAACAAACATATTGATAGATCTTAATAAGGTTTTTGGCAAACAATTCTTAAATTCTAATTAGTAAAGAGATAAAGACAATTTTAAATGCAAAGCATAAATTCAACCCTTGTTTCAAATGAATAAAATATACTCTATTATCGTTTGTTATCAGAAAAAAAGAAAAGGAAATGACCTTTTCTTGTGGAACGAAAATTTTAATGGTTTTTTACTCAAATATACCTTCAAAATGACTGGAGAGGAAAAAATTGGTAATTACTGTGAACCGAAAAGGTTTTAATTTTAACGAGAAAATAGGAAAAGCGAAGTGAATGCGGTTCTCGTAAATCCTTCTCAATCTGAATCCTTTCTTATTCTTAATACATTTCTCTATCGCAGACATAAGCAAAATATATTGAAAGAAAAGAAAGGAAACAAAAATACTTTGTAAGGATATAATAAAGTGGAGTTTGAAAAACATTATGAAAGCTCATATTTGCTTGTAATTGATTTGTCTTTCTTTGAAATAATGAAATGAAGAGAACAATACAAGACTCTATTCAATATTGATATGAATTGGATGACAAATCAGCTTTTCTATCAACAATAGATGAGTCTTTCTCGACAACACTTTTGAACAATGGAATGAATTGCAAACCATTAGAAAGAGATTCTGATATAAAGAACAGATGGATTGACCAGTGGAATGAATCTTAAAGTCAGTCAATTCAAGTTAGAAAAATAAAAGTAAATACTTATATAGACTTAGGATTAAGATGACAAAAACTCAAAATATCAATTCAACCCAAGTTGAGCACAACAACAACAACATAACTAACAGAAATAGCAAAAATTCTGAACTCGGATTTCAGGTTCAAATTAAAATGTAAATTTTGACCTTAAAATCCCTTCATATTTTATAATATAATGAATGCAAATGTGTTTGTTTGACTTGTGGTACAACTTATTTATGATGATTATGAAAAATTCATCCATTAAATTAAAAATATATCACATTTACTTTTTTTCAAGAAATTATTTCAGGAGTTATTTTTAAATAGATTTCTTAATTATATAAATTTAAAGTTTAATAAAGAGTGAAAAAACTTTTAACTGATTTTACTTTACTATTCAAAACTATTTTACTTTTATAATAACAATAATTAAGATATAATGATGCTTTTGATAACGTTCAGACACTAAGTATTATACGGAAACATAATTATAAATAATTACATCTTTCAACAAAACGAAAATATTATTTTGCTAAAGACGATAAAAAAAAGAATAAAACTCGAGTTAACGAACGATAACGAATTTTTAGATTGAATTTGATAATGAATTTCCAATCAAATTGATTTGTTTACTTAAAAGTTATATCAATAATGATCACTATGAACTGAGACAAGATAAAGAAGATTTTAGTGCAATTCCTGGTTTTGTTTATCATTTTTTTGATAAGATTATTAACTTGAAATAATGGTTATCTGTTTGGATAGGAATGTAAAAAGTCATTTGAAAATTAGCATTTGAAAAATTGTCTCAAACTATTTGATAGAGTAGAGAGGAAAATATACATATGGTTAGAGTTACATTTATAATGTACATAAAAATAGAAGATTAATGAATAAATGATAACAAAAAATGAAACATTTATTTGCAATTATTGTGGACTCAATATTTGCCGGAGGTTGAGAGTCTAAGTGAACAGGATTTAATATACTTATGTCAATGTTAACGATCCATTATTATGAATAAAAAAATTCTACTCGAGTTACTTAGATATTTATGTTTGATGAATGAATTATATAAAAGTTACATTAGTTATATCAATAGGTGCGGCTCATCACTAACTAATCAAACTGAACTTTCATACTTTAAATGCCAGTTATTAGCAATATATACGTCTACTTTTTCTTATGCTAAAAATTCTAGATTATGACAGAAATGATATTCTTATGTACAGTATGTCTGCACTACTATAGACACCAACATTGTTAGTGTGGGCTCTAAATTAGTTCAGCTGAAAAATCTAGACTCACCACAAGTACCACAAGAGGAAGGAGAAAAATAGCTGAAAAAACATTGGTTTCGATCGGCATTTCATAGAAATATAAATAGTAAATGATATAGTATTGATATAACAATGTAGTAATGATGATGTAAACTGTTTCAAGAATATGTGACCCCTAAGGTGTTAAGAAAATTTTCTGTTTTCTTTTCTTCTATTTTATTTTGTCTCCGATATGTAGTTGTGTCAAAATTACAGTGATATCAGTTATTTTCAGAGGCCAACCATTAGGTATTACTGAGTTTGGAAAGTCATGCAAACTCTGATGATGAGTCTGGCACTCAAAGAAAAGTCCGTTAATACTTGTTTATACTTGTTTTTATTGTACAGTATAATCTATTGAGAATGAAAATCAGTTGGCCTCAGGCTCGAGAGCGGTAGCAAATAGGCTGCCTTTCAAGAAATGCACAGACTTTTGATACAATCTACTTAACGTGTAAAAAGATTGAAGAGAATATGATAGCTTTCAAAAAGAAGAACTTTTTTCTCTTCGAAATAAATATTCGAGTTTAAATTTAATAAAATTTCTATTTTTTCATTCTTTTTTCTTGCTTCAAATCAATCATTATTCTAGTCAAAAGTTTTCGATATTATAATCCACAAAAAAAGTTTGTGTTGATTTATGAGTTAGATTTTTATACTCTCCAAATATATCTACAGGTACTGAATATTATTAATTGAGTTTACGTTTCGTGACAATTAAATTAAGATTTTTAGAGCAAAATAAATAAATTTACGAGTTATTAAAGGAAAAAGTTTACCCCAGGATTTACTATGAGAGCAGTCACTTAAGTTACTTAATATCTAAAGTTGTCTGTCTTATTAAAGACACAAAAAATTCATTATCCTCAGAGGCATACATAGACTAATGCTTATCTCAAGCTTGTTATACTTAGTATCACAAACTAAGTGATAATAGTATTAACCAAAGATTGAGAGCTATAATTGTCACCAATTCGACCTTCGCATTAGATCACACCTTAGCTAACTAGCTATGCATTAACTAATTTTCTCTCTTTTCACAAGTATTTAAGTGCTGGCTTTCCTCCACTTGTTACACAATTATTAGTGTCATATATTATCATAGATTCCGTATAATTAAAACCTGGCCGACAGTCACTCTATAGAAACTCAATTTCATTTATAAAGAAACGTGTCGTGAGATTTAATATTTATTATAAAATCGAAATTGTTTTTTTTCACTTGAGGCCTTCAATCAAATAACCCTAACATTTTGATTACAGTGATAAATATATATTCAGTCGAACCGCTTATTAAAAATTTTCATTTAATTGTCTATTCCGTCAAATAATTTGATGAAAAATTGGAATCATAAATAAGTTTTTGCTCAGAGTTTAGTACTTCCGAAAGACATTCCAAGTTATTCACTTCGAAATTTATCATTTATCACTTTTTTCATTATCAAAGGAACACTTTTTTATTATTAATACATTAATTATTATTACTTCCTTCACTTGATTCGAAATTTTCTCCGATTTAATAATCAATAAAACTTTTGAAAAGATTAATTTTTAAAATTTTCAATTAACGCAAAAGATTTTGAATAGATGTATGAATCTAGGGATTGGCTGATACTGAAAAGTTGTATCTTGATAAGTTCAACACCTTTATATGGACGTTATCAATGGAATTCTAAAAATATTATGAACAAGATTGATTCAGTGGTCTGGTAAATGAATTATTAAATTTATAATTCAATATTATTTTATTAAATTTATAATTCATTCACCAGACCTGCAAATTAGGTTTTTCATAATTCTTGTAATCACTTAACACTTTCATAATAGTGAATAATTCATAACGTTTTGGCAATAATATTGAAGTATTAATCTTATTGTTGTCGATGGACAGACAGACAGAAAGTACGAATCTATAAACTCATAAACCAGTTAAAAATTCTGGTTTTATATTATTATTTAAGTTGTTTATTGAGTACTCTTCCGATTATTTTTACATCAGAAGTAGTTTTACATAAATTTATTTTTTATAAATATTTCACCAAAAGATTAAGTCCAAACATAAAATGAGTATAAATTGTGATTTTGCTTATCAAAGAACGGAACTGAGTCACACTTTATGTCTTTGATTCTGACTGGAATGCCGTTTTGTTACTCAATTGATTAGAATTTTGAGATCTAGACATAGAGTCCAGAAAAGCTTTGATCATATATATGTTCCAATTAAATTTTTACATCTAAACCCTTGAGGGTAGGGTTAATGCTTACTCTCGTGAGATTTTCCTATAATGCTCTCCATTAAACTTCTTCTAAATTTTTCATACTGAAAATGCTCATTCTGAAAGATGTGATGATTACTTATCAAAATTAAGTTATAAACTTAATTATACACTTGAATTCAGAAATAAGATTTTCAATAAGATTAAATTCTTTTATGAGTTGGAAATTAATTTGATATCGAATTAATTATTTTAACTCTGAAATAGCGATACTTATCTTCAAGATATGATTATAAGATGTTTTCTTTATTTCTCGAGCGCTTATACAAATTCAATTGAATTTTGAAATTGTTTCTTCACGAGTTAAATAAGTCTGAAAATTAATCGAATGAAAAAACTTTATTAATAAAAAGCAGAAAATGTTATTCTAATAAATGAATTTAATAAAACTCTTCAGATTAGATCAAAATTCAATAAACTTTGAAATGTTTTGAATTTCTCTGATTTATCAACTTTTAATGTTTTGAAATTTCGCATTTAATTTTGTCATAAATTTTATTGAATAAATGAGTTTAAAACAAGAATTTCAGTGTTGATATAAAGCTGATTTTAGATATAAAACTAGTTTAAAACTGACCTCTTGTTTGAAAGTTTCAATTTAATAGCTTCGAAGAGTCTCTTTATCTTTGTTTGAATTTAAAATAGAGATTCTTGAGAGACAATTACTCATAAATAAAACATTACTTGTTTATAATTCAGAGGATTCCAAAAAGTAATATCAGGAATCAGTTATAAAATTTGTTATCTCTAATTATGTGATAGGAATCAACCGGAGGACTTGTTTCATGATGAAAACCTAATAGTAATTTAAGGCACGGCATAAAAGAAATGCAACTCTATATAAATTTAAGTATCGAATTGAGGAGCAAAACAATTACTTTCCAACTCCATTACAAGTACTCAATTCAGTGGAATAACTCAAATACAATCGAAGAATATTTTTCAGGAAGTGCTTCACAGTATTTCATCCAAAAATATCAAATACTTTAAGTTGAGATTCATTGAAATTTTCAAAATGATTCAGTTTTTCCTCTAGAGCTTTATCATACTCTTCGATTGAAACTCAATTTAAGTGAAACTGCTTATCGATATTCAATTCTCTTATATTAAAGCTCTACAGATAATCAGATGTTATAAAAAGCTCAAGAATCAAAATTTCAATGAACTAATACTTAACAGATTGTCTCAAACAGATTGAGTGGTCTGTTTTTCTATGTGTTTCTTCGTAATTAAAATAAACTTTTCTTGCAGAGATCGCTTTAGATAACTTTTAATAATGTAATCTTATAATAGAATGTATCGTAATTTGATTTTGAGATTTTGTTTGAAGAACTCTAGAATACTAGTAGTACACGATTCATAAATAGTTGGCTACAAATTAGAAAAAGTTATTTATATGAGTGCCTTATGCTTTGTATAATTAATATGAGAGTGGGTTCTGTGTAATTTTCTTTTTAATTCAGACATTTAAGACATTGAACAAGTTTTAACTCTAAGAGATGTAATCTATGCCTTGTTTTGTAAGAATAAAGAACAAAGAAATATACGAAACTCATTTTGGTTGACATCAACATCATTTTTAACATTTTTCATTAAAGTCTAATTTTAATACTAATCTCTGTAATATTTCTTAATTATTTTAATTATGTTTAATATCAAAGCCAAAGTTATTTGTATTTCACACTTGAATGCAATTTTATTTGTTTGCTATTCAAGAATATTTTCATTATACTTTCATGATATGTGAAAAATATGAGCGGAGCTTAATTTTGAGATGAAAATTCTCGATTCGGAACCTATAAATTCTGAAAACTTTTTGTCAAACAAGTTTTCTTCTTATTTTTTCTGCCTATATTTTACACTTCATTTGACAACTTATAATACACTAGTATTGTGTGAGTTTTTGCTAAACTTTTTTCTGAAAGTTTTGCCCGAAGATAAATTATAATTTATATTTAGTGCAGCATAATATTGAAAATAAAGCCAATTTTTCTGCGAGTCTACTGTACGCCAAATAAACCAAAACCATCTTTCAATTTGAACTAAAGAATAGAATCTAAGGATCAACTAAAAAGTCTGAGGGGTTACAAAATTTGGTGTCTATTTTCAGTGTATAAAAAATCTTCTATTTTTACAGTTCTTTAGATCATGAATCACTGGTTTTAGAAGTTTTAAAATTTTAATTGATTCCAACACATATAATAGCAACAAATGAATTGCACCTGTATTTTAATGATTGCTTAAAAAACTCTAATCGATTCACTTTATATAAGAGTTCTCTTTTGTGATAGATCTTCAATTTGTTTAATAGAGTTGCGATTTTTAATGCTATTCCACAGTCAAAGCAATAAATTTTGACTGTACATGATTTTCAAAAATAGCGTTAAATGGATAATAATTTCAAAGATGTTAAATAGCTCTAAATTTCCGATACTTAACATTTAAAAACAATAAATTTCGATTTGAAAAAGAATTTTAGAATTTATATCTCAATAAATATTACATGAATAAAAAAGTTAATAAGCACGAGATGCATGTTTGCTATGGTATATGTGTTGGGAATAAAAATTTTAAGAGAGCTGTTAATTGAAGTATTATTGAACGCTATGAATTAACTTGTATTGTCATGAGATAATAATATTTATGGATCTTTAAGTTTTAAGAGCCGATCGGTCATAATGTACAAAAGTTGCGCATAGCTTCAGGCGTGGGACGATCGCATTCAAAAGAAAGAATAAATTTAGCTCTTCGCACAAATTACATACTAACTTGATTATAAGGTCTGACGTTTATGAGCACTCCTGACATTGCTATATAACTAAGAACTAAATTTTCTTCAATATAATTACTTCGATCCCATATTGCCTAATATATCGAATTTAACTTTAATAATTTCAAGTTCTAATCATTTAACACCAGATAATAATTTTCCAAATTTCCAAATAGTTTGTCTTATTTCAGGAATTTTCAATAAAAATCTTTACAAAAATTTACAAATATATTATATATGCTGTATATTTTCAACCATCATTAGTAACTAATCATTTTAAAAATACAATTCTATGAGTAAACAATGCTATTGAGAGTAATTTATCACAAATTTGAGTAATTCCATGAATTTTTCTTTTTCGCTGAACAAAAGTTAATATTTTATTCATATAAAAAATGTTGACTATATGTTGTCAAACATATGTTGACTATCAGTTTGATTTGAATTTGTTTAAAATTTTTAGATTATTTCAATCTTCAAAACTTAGATTTCTTAATAACTAGAAAATAAAAAATAAATTTTTTAATCTTATTTATTAAGATTTAAAAAGATTAACTAATTATGAATTTTTAAATAAAAAATATTAAATTCTAGTATAAATTATTAACTCAGTTGAGCCCAAAGACAAGAATAGGCTAAACGAGAAACTGAGACATTTTGGATGCATTTCTTAAGTCATTTTATGCCTTCAGATGAATGACTGCTTGAATAAGTATTGAAATGAATCCAAGAGAACATACATTTCATTGATTTAGCATCTAATTAATGTTAGTCTTATGATAATAATATGATAATATGGGAAAATGTAAACTATAAACTTATTCACTGCAAACTCTTATTTAGCACACAATATACTAATAATTTATTCTTATAGTCTATTATCATATAATACTAACAAGTTTATCATCAAAACAAAACAGAGAACTAATTTTACAAAACGGAAATTGTTTGCATAAATTTGAATCACTTTTGCCGACAAAGTTTTGTTTTCGGAATTATATCTCATTAGTTTTGAATATTATGATGTAATAAACAATTTCATCTCCAAATAATTTTGATAAGTAATACAGATCTAAAAGTAAGCCGTTATCTAAATGAATAAATCGACTATTTCTACATATAATACACTATTCATCAACTATTCTATACATTTATGGGTCCTTTTATTCAACTCAAATCAAGTTGAATAATGACTGAAGTCTAATGGTATTGAAGATATTTTTGAGCAAAATCTGCATGCATTGATCATGTTTCTTGTTTTTTACACTTTTACCTTGTTCTACATGTACTTTTAATTTTTTCTGATTTTACATGATTCCTTTGCAATCAATAATTTATCAATAAGTCCAAAGGTATTTTCAAACATTTTGATATATTTGCAAAGTTTTACTTAAATCAAGATTGACTTTATTTGATTTGTAGATCAGACATAAATATCATTGAGATCGGAATTAAAGTTTTGAAGTTAACAAATTGTTGGGAATAACTTATAAATAAAATAATATAAAGTCAAAGAATTGCGGCTCTTTTTTATTTATGTCTATTCAAAAACAAATTCATGTTTTGGAAAAAATAGAAGCGATAGCACTGCATGAAACTTATGGCTATATATCTTGTGGAATGGGATGAATACACAGCACAGATGGTCAATGGGTAGACTTCGAGTCAGGTCTACACTTGATTTAAAATTCACAACTGAAAAGTTTCTGAAGATTTAATCACTAGAAACTTACTTTAATATTCTATATCTTCCTTTCGAACCCAAAATTGATTATGTTTTGGTTACATTTATATTTTTGTCAATGTATTCATTTGAGGCTAAAGAATAAATCATGTTTTGAGCTTTAATTATGTTGAAAACATAGTTTGTAAATGTTGTTTCTAATTATGTAAATGGATAGCAAACTTGAATTTCGTCATTTTGAGCCCTCTCTTCTCAAAGCTATTTGAGGTACTTTTGGATACTTTGAAGAACTTTCAACTGAACCAATTAAAATGGTAATGTCTTAATTACAGGATATATTAATTATCATTAAAACTCATTTTTTAAAACTAATCCAACCCTATATTATGTTCAAAATCAAGTTCAATAACAAAAATATTTTTGAAAATAATTTTTTCTTGTGGGGAAACTATAGATCATTGGAACTGATACTGTCCTTGAAAGTGAAGTGCACTCAACCATATCTTTACCTAATAATATCTCTTATCATAGATATCATTAAACAAATGTTTATTCCAACTTTCCATTTCTTTTTATAAATCAATGTTTAATTTTAACAAAAGTTTTATTCAACTCAATCAAAGATGTATTTTGCAATCAATGTATTCGTACAAATACTTTTAGAAATTTAGTGATTTATTGGTTAAGTAGAAGAGAAAAATTTAGAGAAACTTTTCTGAGAATCAGTTTAAACAGTTGAACATTTTTTAGTCCTTTAACAACCAATTTTGAGATTTTAAATGCTATTCTAATGAATCTATACTTTGTTAGGATGTGGGCCGAACTGGGTTTGAGAAATTTGCTCAAAAGCTACTATTTATCTGCGATGTTTTGCCAAAAGTAGTTGAAATGTAGGTAAAGGTAGTGTTTAGTTGTTTAGATTTGACTCAAAAAATGCTCCTTCACTTCATATGCTTGAGAGCCACACAACGTCAAAATCCCCCTCAAGATTGGGTCGAATCAACGCCACCCGTGAATTAGCGCAACTCAGGAGGTCTACAGAAAATTTGTGAAAAACTCAAGAGAAAATATAAACAATTTATTACACTTCTTATTTTTCTGACCGGTGGTCATCTCATTGTCATGTTTATCGGTTTCAAATAAGAGGCTTTAGCTGTTTGGGTCGCACAAAGTAATAATCTGTACATAATTTTCATGTCTGTGTCAGTTCAATACCAGTATTTTCAAAATAAATAAAACGAATGGAATTTTAGTAATACTTTATTTACATTTTTCTGTCAAATACAAGTTTAAAGTTTTCAAAATATAAATGTTATTCGAATAATTCCTTCAATGATTAAATTTTTCATAGACTTCCTCATAAATTAAGAGATAAAGTATGAGAACTAAAATCCGGTCTGTAATTGTTTAATCACAACTTTTGAATTACAAAATATTACTTAATGAAAATTTCACATGAAATAAGATTATTATTAGAGTTGAGAATAAAAGTAATTATGAAATGAAAGGACCCGTCTGTCTGCTGCTGTACGCACTTTAGTTTCACACCTCTCATGTCAAGGCAGGTATTTATAAGCATTTTCTTATCTACAGAAATATTTTGCCGACTCAAAAATCGATGAAACAAAACACTGAATGATATTTTAGATAAAAATCAACTTTTATCGCCCAATTATAAATCCCATTATGTTTTAATATGACGGCCAGAGCTTAATAATATATTGTAATTAAATAATTAAAGACCGGATTTTACTTGAAATTAGTATTCGAATTCTGTAGTTTTAAAGAAAACTATTTCTTATTTAAGTTTCTAAATTCTTCTCATGATTTGAAAGATAAGTTCGTTATTTCTCTGAAAATATGTGATAAGTCGATAACAATAGAGCTGATCTCAATTTTAAGAAACAAACTAGAAATTATAGTGTAGTGTAGTGTACAGTAGTATTTTAATGATAGCAGTGGGTGAGCCATCATATATTGGCTGAGATAATAGAGCCAACTTCGAAGGTGGTATCATGTATAATATGATGTACGACTATCTAAATGATGGTCAGGTCAACAAATAGCCAGAGAAACGTTAAACCTAGTGATTAAGGTGATTATGATATATATTGTACGATCAATTTTATGGTGCGCATCAAGTTATCCCGAATGCATCTTTGCCATCACCAAAATCAACATAAACATCAGCCGAAAGAATCAAAGCGAAACCATTAATTTGCAGTTGTGATAACAAACTAACGAAAAATCAGAGCATAGAATAAAAGGGACACAACTCTCTCACAAACAAAGACAGGAAACTGCCAAATAGTCAACGAAACAAAATAAATTTGGTCCACAATTTCTTGTGTGCTTCGCATGAAAGAATGAGACACACTCTTAGACATAATCTGATTGCAATTGAGTGTCTCTATCAAGTTGAGGACGAATGACTTGAGAGCAATTTATCGAAAAAGCAAACGCTTATGTTATCGCGATTAACAAAAGTGAGGACAATAAGAAGAACGAACTGTTGAGACAAAAAGAGATACTTCTTATCTGTTATCTTAACTCACTCTAACATTATTTGAATACTAATAAATATTTACTTTATATATTGTTTTCTCATAAACAATCAACTTTTCAAGTTTATTTAGTAGAGAGAAAAAAAGTAACAAAACTTTTTCCAGATCAATAGCAGTTAACACGTTCACCACAACAAGTATCACAAAAAGTGTGCAATGCTTTGTTAGCTCAAGAGAGTTAAGGCTCTTAACGTCAAGCTCTCCTAAAGTAAAAGTGTAGAGAAGCATCATTTCTACGTAAAACTTTTTTCATAATTCACAACAGGAGTAATAAAGTACAGTATTCTCTACTTAATTCAATGCATATAATGCAAAGTTAAAATTAAGGCTTATTTAACATGTACTTAATTTGATTGATGACACTTTAGCTTTTGTGTTAATTCACTGTTTAATGTTTAACAAGAAAAAATATTAATATTTTAATCCTTATTTTCTCAACAGTTTTTTAACAAATATTTTATATTTTGTTTTTTGAATTTATTTTATAAAAAGATTTGAACTTTTGATACCCGTTTAATTCCAGGGAAAATAAGTGTAATTTTTCTTTCGCTGAGAAATCTGTTTTGTATTTATTTATATCTCAATTAAAGAAAAGTTTTGTAACACTTTTTGGTTGAATAATCAAAAGAATCTCTTGATAAGGAACGCGAACATAAGTAATATTTTACCATAAAATTATTCCATAATAAATGATACCACTCAGAGATGATTCCCATATGGTTTATCTTATTGGATATAATGAGTAATAAAGCCCTCAACATTACTATTGAAGCTTTGAAAAACCAACTCAAAGCATAATCATGATAATTACTTTAAGTGCAATTCTACCGCATTTTTTCGTGAATGAACGCAAACAGCGATATTCTTCGCAAAAAACTGAGCGAAAAACTTTTTATTATTTTTGAATGCATCTAATTTTCATAGTAGTTCTGTATCAGTTCATTGCCTTGAGTGAAAAGTAATTTATGAAATGGAGTAAAATTAGACATAATTGCATCTCTTCTTTTGAAATATATTGTAACTCAAGTCTTGAACAAGTTTGGCTACGTCTGAGCCAGAATTTGTATTGAAGATTACAAAGTAACATGGTATAATTTAGATAGGTCAAACATTAAATCTTTGTCGGTGTCAATTTTAAATTGTTTCGCCCCACCTATCTTTTATCTCAAACTTTCCAAATGTTTATCAAATTAAAAGCAACAGTTCATTCTTTAAAGTCAGTCAAACCGATTATTCACTTCGAAATTTTTGCATAATTCAAAGCCAGATCAAAATCAAGATTTTTTAAATGTATCAAAATTATCATTAGTTATAATTGTAAATAAAATTGTTGGTAACTGCCCATTGCAATTATCAAACAATTTACAGGTTATTGTAGATATTATAGATTTTATTATATTGTATTTAACCTTTTATTGTCAAGAGAACTGTCCTGATAGAAAATTCTGAGATGAATCAATTTTTATAATTTTCAAAAACTTAGAATTTTCTAACCATTGTCTTGATAAAAGCAAATTTCTAAAGCGATTTTTCGTAACAACGAGTATACCTTTAAGTAATTTTTCAAAGATTAACACAATTATAGGTTTGGAAACATTAATTTTAAAATATTAAGCAATATAAAAAAGAGAATACGGACGTACAGACAGACAGTACAAATCTTTAAACTCAATACGAGTTAAAAACGTTTACATACAACTTGTATAGTGAACTTACGAATAATAGCTATCGTTTACATACTTTACTCATATGTTCGAGTATTTGAGAATTTAAGAACAAAACAATTTATCTTTTGTTAAATAAAGGCTAAAGATATTGTGGTAGGCATTGAAGTAAAATGTAAGGAAACAGGATCTCAATTCAAAATATTTTGTTATAATGTGTGGTAATGAAAATAAATAGTAAAGTCATTTTTTCTTCTTAAAAACAAAATTGGAAAAAAGAAAAGTACAGAGTATACAAGTTTATATAGTAAAACATATCCAATAACTTATTACCAGTAAATAGTGTTGAACTTATATCAGGTGAAAACTTTATTAGTGCTGTGAAAAGCAAGAAAAGATGGTTTTTAGACCATGAATCCAGACTTCTTCTCAAATATCCATTGATAGACTTAAATTTTAATTATCATTTCATCTATGATTTATTAACTGAATTTAAATTAGTGATAAAATACAGTGAATGCTGTCCTTGTTTTTTAATTTTTAGAAAAACTGGATACACACTAGTGTTGCGTGTTTTGCCGCTAAGACGTGGACAAGTGTGCAAAATCATGATTTACAGTTTTCTCCTGCACCCCATTGAGATAGTATTAAATAAGGAATTATTATAGCAATGCTATCACTAGAAGACAAAAAGTAAGAGATATGAGAGAAATTGAAAGAGAAAAACAGAAGACTTATTGCAAATATACAGCAAATGTGATATAATGGAGAGATTTTAAAAATTCGTGGAAAATGCCGGAAGCGAAGAAGTGATGCTCTTTTTATTTATTTTCATATCCCTTCCATATCTATCCCCAAACCAACAAAATAAAGAAGTCGTTTATATAAGTTTTAGTTTGTTTGAGTTGAAGGTATACTCTGTAGTCCGGATATATAAATCGTAGAGTTGTCTATATTTGTGTTGCAGATATGTCTACAACTCTTATATGATTCTGAAAGCTTCAACTCTTAAATACTACTTCTCACGCAAGTAATTAATGTCGAATTCAAGCTTATCTACCGTTTATCTCAAATCAAGAAATTATATATTTTATCAATGAATTCATATTTTTAATTTACAAGGTCTTAATGATTGAGTTCAAAATGTGATATTTTTATGCATTCGCTATTAAGTCGCTCAATGAATATTAAATCAGTTTCAAAGCAATAAAACTCAATCATTTTCGCGAAGCTTTTCTACTGAACGAAATTCTATGAAATGAAAGGATTCCAACTTAAGAATGTTATGTTTTTTAGAGATTCTTAAAAACTGTACATAAGTTAAATTTAAACGATTGGTAATTATAATAATTTGATCTCAAAAATATTTCATCAGATAATTGCCTGTATTTAAAGAGTTGATTAATTGCATTTAACTATAACTTCTAGTTTATTATTAGTTCTTCATTAATTGGACAAATGTTTCCGTTTCATAAAATATGTTTATTGGATGAAAAAAGTTTAAAATGAAAAATATTCTCAAACATTCAAAAGACAATTTCATAAATATCTTGCAGAGAGATATTGTCTAGTTTTCAAGCACTGATCACTCAAAGTTGAATAATAGAAAGCTTTCATAGTATAAATGCATTATAGTTTTTCATCGCATTTGTAAACCTGACATTAAGAATAATTTTTTCCGTTTGTCGTTAACTATTCAGTATTAAACTGTCAGACACTATACTGTTAACGTCTCAAACATTAACTCAAGTCATTTTGATTTTAGAATCATTTCAATCAAAAGTGTTTAATACAGAAAGAAGAAGTTGCGACTTATTTTCAGATAAATAATTTTGCTTTTTTGCATTCAATATTTTGTTAGATAATCCTCTAAACGTAGAGTTAATCCTATAAATGTGGAGCTAAACGGCAATTATAAGTACTTCTATAAATGTAATCAAAACATATTTACAAAGCAATTAAATAGATGTTCACAATCGAAATTAAATAGAAAATGATCATTAGGTAAAGATTTATTAACTAAATAATCTCCTGATTCCTGACTATCACATACATAAAATTGTTGACTTATACATAAAATTATATTATAATTGCAACGATAATGACTGCACCATAATTTATAAATATAATTAAGCGTTTTAATGAAAGTCAGGTAATCAGAGCCAGAGATCGATATCATATACAGGTATTCATATAATAGTTTTATTCACAGTGTGTCTGAATATATAGTCATGAAATAACATGAAACTTATGAATATTCCAGAGGGAAATGTGTAAAGAATATTCACCCATAAATCGATACGTGAGAGTAATCACCTTTTGGCATGTTTAGACCTACAACTCTCATAGTATTGTCTTAATTATTCAAATTTATTCGAGAAAAAATCTATTGATAAATAATATATTATAATTTGGGTTAATGAAAGTCATCAAACTTGAGAAACTCTACAATAAAGTTCTCGATTTTATTTGAATGATTTTATTGGTAACCTCTCTATGAGTTCAAACAACAGTTGCTAAACATATTGCATAACATCTGCGTTAAAGCTGTTTTGTATAACATGGTGTTTCACATGATGATTGCTCTATTAGTGGCCATAAAGACACAACTAAATGACGGCCACCAAATGACCACTTTTCACACACTTGCCTGGAGTGGCTATAAAGCCATAGCTTTTCCTTTAATTTACCCCTAAATATAAAGACCGACAAATGTTTCAATAAAATGTGTAAATTACTAGTCAGTAAGACCAGGATTTGCAACCATTAAGGCTTTATTATTGAGGCCCAAAAAACATTGACAACTGGGCTGTTTTGAAATTATTCAGACTTATATTTCTCAATAACTTATATTATTCGCCGCCTTATTATTGAACGAAAATTATTCAAATATGAAACGTTTAGATTCGGAACTGAACCTTCAAGTTGGACTTACGGTTTAATAACTGTTATGTATTGGTTTTAGCTCTCTGTAGACCTATTCCACTGCATAAACTATATTTTCTCTTTCAAATTTACTCTAATGGTAAGAATATAATAAATTAGTTTTTATACAGTAATCAATTTGTACCAAAAACCAGTTCTCACTTGCAATATATCAATATTTTGCATAATATACTGAACAGATCACATCATTCTTAATATACAAACATAAAAAGTAACACTTTGGCAATGGATTATATGCTTATATTAAAATTTCTCACTTATAGTGTACTGAGAAATAAAAACTTTATCTCAACTGAAACTTTGAAGAAATGAAAAACAAAATAGCAGTTTTACATGCTTTCGACTTTAGAAAAGACATTTTCTTTCAATTCAATGGTCTTAAAAATTGAAATAAATGATGCTTTTTTCATATTCTCATTATTTAAAGTTAAAACTTTTTGATAAGTCGAAAAATGAGTGCTTAAAATAAGTTGAAGAATGTTTGATGACGTTTATATACAATGTCTATCACATAATTAGTATTTGTATCACAATATTAGCTCTTGAAAGCAAACCTCTAAAGTTACTATATATGAAACATGATAAAAATTCTTGAGAATCATAAACAATATATCCTTGAGAATGATGAACAATATATTCCATTCTAATAATAATTCTCAGATGTAAAAAAATTTTGAGCTATTCTTCTAAACTCAAGAGGGTTTGTCTTACCTTTGACTTAATCCTGTGTTGCAATTGTTTGCTCAGTTACTTAAATATTATTGCTATTCTCATATTGAATCCCAAACTAATCTTTATTTATTCCCTATAAATTCATTTATTCTATTGAATAGTGCGTTAACTAAAATCGATATTTCAAAAGCCAAAAGGAAAAGAATGATGATTGTAATCGAAAATGAAATCTTATTGAATTTCTAAAATTTTAATACTTGAGAATCAATTTGATGAAGTATTGGAATAGATAAGTGCATTTAGTCTTCAAATATTTGATAATATTTTTGTTTCCACTTTTATCCTATATTTCATGTTTTTATGAATTATCTCATGGGAACCATTTCAAAGAGAAAAAGAAATATAAGAAATACGGAAACATCAATAGATATAAAAAGAAAAATTGAACGAATACATTATCCAAAATGAAAAACAGAAACATTTTGTACTCAATAGTTGTATAGCAACAGTTTTTCAGGTAAGATAACATAAAGTCATAATAATCAAAGGAAAGTATTTTTCACAGTCATTCTCAATCTTTCTTCTAATGTTTGCTGAGAAAGAATTTGAGATTAAATATTAAAACTTAAGTACATAAAAGTAGATGTGTTTGATGCTCATTATATTTTTTATTTTTTATTTTTATATTTTTGATTAAGATTTGACTGAATTTATAATTGAATAAAATGAAGAAATGATTATAAATGTGTATTTAATGACAGTCGAAATGCATTACGATATGCTATCGGATTAGCCTAATGTTGGTTTGAATGTGTATTGAAATTGCAGAGAAGGGAATTGAATTCCAGAAGATCTTATAAAGTTATTCACTTTTGTGTCATATAAACTTAGTATCTTGGTAATAATGATACATTCTTATCTCATCCCTTACGGAATTTTAAAAGGAACAATAAAAATTTCAGTTACATCAATGCTAACTGTTATCTGCATCGGAACAGTGGCAGCCCTTTAAGCTAACTATGAAAACAACATTACTTAATGTGAATAATGTATTAGCACAACTACGCTTTATTTTATGGCTGTAGATGACTGGGGGTCACAAAAATCAATTTCTAAACAATCAACTCGAATCCCGGTTTTTAAAAAATCGAAAAAATAGTTTAGTTTTTTCTACTTATATAGAATACTTTATTTCAAAATTATTGATAAATCTTAATAAAATATTTTTATTCAATAAAAAAGAATAAATTTAAAATTACTGTCAAAATGAGACTTTCAAAAGAAACAGATTTTATTATAAATATATGTTATTCACATTTTTCTTCAAATTTCATTTTTGAAAATCGATATTTTCTATAATAATATAATTTATATTTTATTGAATTTTATAAAAACTATTTTCTCATAAAATGTTTGCAATGAGAGAGATATTATTGACGGAAAATGTTTTTCGTGGAAGAAAGAGCTGTATAAATAACTTGATATGTATTGTAAGTCCGTTTTAAATAAAGTGTGTTAGAGCTAACTTAGAGCTAATTGCAAAGAGTAGTCCAAAAATTTGTGGCATTCAATCCAAGATAAGTCAGAAAGAATAGAGTAATCAGAAAGAAAGAGAAATAGAGAAGAAGAAGAGAAGAGGAGAAAAAGGCAGTCAAGTCTAAAGATGAAAAAAAGAAAAGAATATAAAGAAATATAACTTAAAGCAACTCTATCTTACAATAGAAGCAATGGAAAAAGAAATGAAAGAATGCATATCACCTTCGAGTCCATTAGAGAAATTGAAACAAATCACATAAACGCTGGGCTCAAATTACAGACTAGTATTACAACATTGCTCTGAAGATAATACCGTTAAACCACATTTTTTCACTTTCAAATCTCTATTTTGACTGCAATTTTCTAAAATTCTTGCTAAAATTGATGCCATTTTAAGCTGTTTTTATCAATTCTCAAAAATAAATTTTTGTAAAAATCCTTAATTGATACTCAAAATAAGATTTTAAAAGCTTTTAAATACTTTTTTGATATTGGATTTGAAACGGAAATTGTAAAAATGTTTTATATTATAAAAAATGGTTGTAATCATTTTTTTGATAACTAGACATTTGTTTGCGATATTAAAGCATTTTATACTGCAATAAAAATATGAAAGATTTTTAGAGTTATTAAAATTCATTACTATTTACTGTAAAAATGCATTACAATAACTATTAATTGAAACTGGTATACAAGTTATTAGTGCTTTTAAGCTTGTATTTATATCTATATTTAATGCAATGTGGGTTTCAATGCTTTCATTATAATGTGTTGAGTGTATAATTGTAATAAAACGTTAGAACAAATTTATGGTATTTTGTTTCCTCTCATATAATACATGAATCGATTTGAATGGGAATACAAATTACATCTTGAATTATAGAATAATAACTATTGCACACGAAATGCAAATAAGGGAATGCTTTGCAGTTTCATTCATATATCAGACAAAGAGAAACTTTCGGAATACGTTCTAAGAATAAGTTAAGACAATCAAAAATGAAAAAATATCGCTTTTCCCGATTCGTGTGTTTCTATTGAATACTATTGAAGCAAAACTACCCTAAAATGATCCTTTTCAACAACGCAAAAGTGTTATCAGTCGGATAAGAGTTATGAAATATTAACATTTTTTTTGTTAGACACAGGGCTTAGAATTGGGAATACGAAAGAGTAACGGCTTTCAAAGTTACCAGTATTTGTGGTGCTTATCGGCCTTACCATGACTTGAATTTAATAAGAAAAATTTTGGCGATTTGTGCTTTTCTTGGAAAACATCGATTTTTTCGAAACCATTTTAGTCGATTCATTACATTCTTTCAGTTTAAAAATAATCTCTTTTGAATCGGTTTGAATTGAATAAATATTTATTAAAATCTTTCTAACATTAATTCGTAAAGAATAGAAATTGAAAATATTCAAGCATTAAAATCAGTTTAAATAAAAGGTGGTCTTAAATCTGTTACATTGATATTATTGTAATTACTATTACATCTGTGTTTCAAGTAATAAATAAAATACTATTCACAGCATTTGACAAGTATTTTTCTCTCTGGGTCTCAGACTTAGCGTTTCAGTCTTTCCCGTTTGCTTTAGTCCCTGTCCAACATTTAGTCTTACGTATGCTTAAGTTTGTGACACAAAGACCAAAGCAAACGAGAAAGACTGTATATTCTCTATAATTTGAATACACCTTTTAAAATGTTGTTTTAAATTATTTTAAGCCTCTTTTTATAACTGAAAAGAAGTTACATAATACGGCTTACCTATAAATACTTGATATTTGAAATATGGCTCGTCGTAAGTATATTATAAACAAGCAATAAATACTTTCTAGATATTATTTAATACAGTAACTAATATTTAATGAAATTATTTAGACATAACTTTCAACATAAACTAGAATTTCAAATTTTTCAGCCCAAGCTTAAGCCGCTTAAAGTATTTTTCAACGAAAATGTTTATTTATAGCATAATAAAAGCTTAAATAACTTTAGTATCATTTAAAGACAAACTCATTTTTAAATATTAAAAAGCAGTACTAGTTTTTATTGAAGATTTTCCTATAGAATTGCTTGAATTAATTATACAGTCTAACCCCGTTATAGTGAACGATTGCTTGAGAACATATTACTTAATACAATAGAAATTGTTCACGTTTACAGTGAATCCCCGTTATAGTGAACGGTTTCGGCCGCACCGACCCATTCACTATAAGCGGATGGACTGTATATAGAACTGAAACTTTAAAAATTGAGTTTTCCCTAAAACTTTATTTTGAAAAATTTCCAATTAAAATACCAGTTGAAAGAATGCATTACTAATCAAACCGGAGTGAAATTATTGACCGAAAATATTCTGAGGAAGATATTTAAACGTAAATGCGTTGGTATTTATATGAAAAGCAATCTATAAATACAGAGCAGAATAACATGTATTGAATTTTGAGGGAAAATAAAGAAAAGTACATTAAAATAGAACTTATCGATAGGTCTACTGATTAAATGTTAGCATAAAGAAAGAGAAATCCAAGTAAAATATGTCACAAAGCATTCCCTAAATAAATAAAATTAGAAATGAAACTCATTTTGATGTTGGTATACAAAAAGTATAGGAATGCGAAACAGTGATATCAAAATCAACGAACCAAATATTTTAAAGCGCAATGAGTTGAAGAGAAAATAGGAAATAATATATATAAGAGAAAGGAAAAACATATAAAAATAAGCTTAGAAAAGCTTTAAGGATTTTTAAGAGAAAGCTTCTCCAAATAGCGAAAGTCCTCAAATGATGAAATACGCTTTCTGTATACAAACGGCTAAAGGGGTTTATATAGAATGAGTGATACGGCTTGTCATAATCATTAAATTCGACATCACTAAAGCGCAGACAAAACCTTAAAAGTGAACCATCAAAGCGTTTCATCATTTTCCAGATTTTACTCTAAAAAGTTCTTCGTTTAGTTCAATAATCAAATAGTCGGGCAATCAAACATCGAGAAGATATTGTATTTCTAGGAATATTTCTGGAAAATTGTATTTTTTTCAACACTTCAAGCGCTAAGACATTATAAAAAGTAAGTGTAAAGAAAGAGACGAAAAGATTAAATAGAATATGAATAAAGGTTGGGTTAGAAGTGAATGCTGCCGATGATGAAAGCTCTTCTGATTCAAAATGAGTTGTTTGCAGTCATATATAATAAGACAATGTTCTTCTGAGTAAAGATTACACAACATTAAATTGTGCAAACTTTGTGCTAATGAATCGATTTTTCAAAACATGATTATTATATGTGAACTAAAATTTGCATCAATACATGTGAAAACTAATAAATCATAACAGCTTTTGCGAGAACTTTGAAATAACGTTCGGTAATAATCATCTATAACGCCCTCCAAAACTGTATTAAAAGTCACGAATTATTATTATGGGCTTCTTTTAAACTTGAGTATTAGCGGCTGTGTCTATGCTATCAAGTTTTTTATTAACGGTAATTTACGTTAAGCCCTACTTTACTATTTATTTATGACGGCAAATATACAATTAAATAAAGTGCAATATATTCTATATACTTATATAGTTTCCATGGGAGAGGTCTCACACAATAAGCAGATATCCAATTTTTCGTGTTTACCCCACAATTCCAATCATTTTTCAGAATTCCGCTCAAAATTCCGCTCAAAATTCAATTCGTTCAAAAACTTTTTTTCAGGGAAAATAGAAACACAACAAACAAAAACGGCTTATATTATACATTAATCTACTTTTTCTTCAATATTCTTTAAGATTCAAAACAATTTTCTTTATCACTTCAAGTTTGGGATAATAATAATATCTTATAACTTAATAACTCAAAACTAAATTTTTACTGCAACAAAATATAAAACAAAATTTATAAAATACTAAACAGTAACAAAATCATGTAAAATGTTTCACTTTATATTATTAAAGTAACTCATGAAAGGTTTATCGATAAGTGAAAACTTGATAACTCAAAGTTTGTACTCTCTTATTAATAATTTGAAAATTAAATTTCTACTCAAATATTATTAAATGTGTGAAAATTTTAAATTTGAAGGAATTTATACTAATTCTTAGGTGAAGGGCTCAATCTTTCTCTTGAATTATTCTACCGAAAAATTCTATTTCACAATTTCTTATACTTTTAATGTTTATTCTGTTGAGTGACTTGATTGCAATGAAGTAAACATTGATCATGAATAAAACTAAAGTTCTTTACATTAGAAAAAATGCTCAAAATAGCGAATAAGGAAATAATTAAAATGCATGAGATTTTGGCAAAT